>CAVLYT010000013.1:0-27826 GCA_963675405.1 Cosmorhoe ocellata
TTTGAAAACTGTTAAGGCAATCTTTTGATTTTCTATGTGCTAATTGTTCCCTTTTTGTTACAGGTGCTTGCAGGGGTGCTGAAGGGCAGCGTTTTAGGTGCAGCAGAGGAAGAATCCACACGATAGAAAATTTTTTATGAATTTATTTAGTGTCAAAACTTTAGAAAATCTCTAAGTTAGGGTCCAAAATGCACAAAACTGTGAAAAATAAGTGACCGGTGGGTCTCGCTAGTAGTTTTTCAGCGTTTGCGACACAGTAGGTACAATCTTGGTCCACTAAAAGTGTTACTTTGAAAAATTTAATATGTAATTTCAATATTGTATGGGGAAATACCGATCAGGTATGAAGACTTTTTGAAAACTGTTAAGGCAATCTTTTGATTTTCTATGTGCTAATTGTTCCCTTTTTGTTACAGGTGCTTGCAGGGGTGCTGAAGGGCAGCGTTTTAGGTGCAGCAGAGGAAGAATCCACACGATAGAAAATTTTTTATGAATTTATTTAGTGTCAAAACTTTAGAAAATCTCTAAGTTAGGGTCCAAAATGCACAAAACTGTGAAAAATAAGTGACCGGTGGGTCTCGCTAGTAGTTTTTCAGCGTTTGCGACACAGTAGGTACAATCTTGGTCCACTAAAAGTGTTACTTTGAAAAATTTAATATGTAATTTCAATATTGTATGGGGAAATACCGATCAGGTATGAAGACTTTTTGAAAACTGTTAAGGCAATCTTTTGATTTTCTATGTGCTAATTGTTCCCTTTTTGTTACAGGTGCTTGCAGGGGTGCTGAAGGGCAGCGTTTTAGGTGCAGCAGAGGAAGAATCCACACGATAGAAAATTTTTTATGAATTTATTTAGTGTCAAAACTTTAGAAAATCTCTAAGTTAGGGTCCAAAATGCACAAAACTGTGAAAAATAAGTGACCGGTGGGTCTCGCTAGTAGTTTTTCAGCGTTTGCGACACAGTAGGTACAATCTTGGTCCACTAAAAGTGTTACTTTGAAAAATTTAATATGTAATTTCAATATTGTATGGGGAAATACCGATCAGGTATGAAGACTTTTTGAAAACTGTTAAGGCAATCTTTTGATTTTCTATGTGCTAATTGTTCCCTTTTTGTTACAGGTGCTTGCAGGGGTGCTGAAGGGCAGCGTTTTAGGTGCAGCAGAGGAAGAATCCACACGATAGAAAATTTTTTATGAATTTATTTAGTGTCAAAACTTTAGAAAATCTCTAAGTTAGGGTCCAAAATGCACAAAACTGTGAAAAATAAGTGACCGGTGGGTCTCGCTAGTAGTTTTTCAGCGTTTGCGACACAGTAGGTACAATCTTGGTCCACTAAAAGTGTTACTTTGAAAAATTTAATATGTAATTTCAATATTGTATGGGGAAATACCGATCAGGTATGAAGACTTTTTGAAAACTGTTAAGGCAATCTTTTGATTTTCTATGTGCTAATTGTTCCCTTTTTGTTACAGGTGCTTGCAGGGGTGCTGAAGGGCAGCGTTTTAGGTGCAGCAGAGGAAGAATCCACACGATAGAAAATTTTTTATGAATTTATTTAGTGTCAAAACTTTAGAAAATCTCTAAGTTAGGGTCCAAAATGCACAAAACTGTGAAAAATAAGTGACCGGTGGGTCTCGCTAGTAGTTTTTCAGCGTTTGCGACACAGTAGGTACAATCTTGGTCCACTAAAAGTGTTACTTTGAAAAATTTAATATGTAATTTCAATATTGTATGGGGAAATACCGATCAGGTATGAAGACTTTTTGAAAACTGTTAAGGCAATCTTTTGATTTTCTATGTGCTAATTGTTCCCTTTTTGTTACAGGTGCTTGCAGGGGTGCTGAAGGGCAGCGTTTTAGGTGCAGCAGAGGAAGAATCCACACGATAGAAAATTTTTTATGAATTTATTTAGTGTCAAAACTTTAGAAAATCTCTAAGTTAGGGTCCAAAATGCACAAAACTGTGAAAAATAAGTGACCGGTGGGTCTCGCTAGTAGTTTTTCAGCGTTTGCGACACAGTAGGTACAATCTTGGTCCACTAAAAGTGTTACTTTGAAAAATTTAATATGTAATTTCAATATTGTATGGGGAAATACCGATCAGGTATGAAGACTTTTTGAAAACTGTTAAGGCAATCTTTTGATTTTCTATGTGCTAATTGTTCCCTTTTTGTTACAGGTGCTTGCAGGGGTGCTGAAGGGCAGCGTTTTAGGTGCAGCAGAGGAAGAATCCACACGATAGAAAATTTTTTATGAATTTATTTAGTGTCAAAACTTTAGAAAATCTCTAAGTTAGGGTCCAAAATGCACAAAACTGTGAAAAATAAGTGACCGGTGGGTCTCGCTAGTAGTTTTTCAGCGTTTGCGACACAGTAGGTACAATCTTGGTCCACTAAAAGTGTTACTTTGAAAAATTTAATATGTAATTTCAATATTGTATGGGGAAATACCGATCAGGTATGAAGACTTTTTGAAAACTGTTAAGGCAATCTTTTGATTTTCTATGTGCTAATTGTTCCCTTTTTGTTACAGGTGCTTGCAGGGGTGCTGAAGGGCAGCGTTTTAGGTGCAGCAGAGGAAGAATCCACACGATAGAAAATTTTTTATGAATTTATTTAGTGTCAAAACTTTAGAAAATCTCTAAGTTAGGGTCCAAAATGCACAAAACTGTGAAAAATAAGTGACCGGTGGGTCTCGCTAGTAGTTTTTCAGCGTTTGCGACACAGTAGGTACAATCTTGGTCCACTAAAAGTGTTACTTTGAAAAATTTAATATGTAATTTCAATATTGTATGGGGAAATACCGATCAGGTATGAAGACTTTTTGAAAACTGTTAAGGCAATCTTTTGATTTTCTATGTGCTAATTGTTCCCTTTTTGTTACAGGTGCTTGCAGGGGTGCTGAAGGGCAGCGTTTTAGGTGCAGCAGAGGAAGAATCCACACGATAGAAAATTTTTTATGAATTTATTTAGTGTCAAAACTTTAGAAAATCTCTAAGTTAGGGTCCAAAATGCACAAAACTGTGAAAAATAAGTGACCGGTGGGTCTCGCTAGTAGTTTTTCAGCGTTTGCGACACAGTAGGTACAATCTTGGTCCACTAAAAGTGTTACTTTGAAAAATTTAATATGTAATTTCAATATTGTATGGGGAAATACCGATCAGGTATGAAGACTTTTTGAAAACTGTTAAGGCAATCTTTTGATTTTCTATGTGCTAATTGTTCCCTTTTTGTTACAGGTGCTTGCAGTGGTGCTGAAGGGCAGCGTTTTAGGTGCAGCAGAGGAAGAATCCACACGATAGAAAATTTTTTATGAATTTATTTAGTGTCAAAACTTTAGAAAATCTCTAAGTTAGGGTCCAAAATGCACAAAACTGTGAAAAATAAGTGACCGGTGGGTCTCGCTAGTAGTTTTTCAGCGTTTGCGACACAGTAGGTACAATCTTGGTCCACTAAAAGTGTTACTTTGAAAAATTTAATATGTAATTTCAATATTGTATGGGGAAATACCGATCAGGTATGAAGACTTTTTGAAAACTGTTAAGGCAATCTTTTGATTTTCTATGTGCTAATTGTTCCCTTTTTGTTACAGGTGCTTGCAGGGGTGCTGAAGGGCAGCGTTTTAGGTGCAGCAGAGGAAGAATCCACACGATAGAAAATTTTTTATGAATTTATTTAGTGTCAAAACTTTAGAAAATCTCTAAGTTAGGGTCCAAAATGCACAAAACTGTGAAAAATAAGTGACCGGTGGGTCTCGCTAGTAGTTTTTCAGCGTTTGCGACACAGTAGGTACAATCTTGGTCCACTAAAAGTGTTACTTTGAAAAATTTAATATGTAATTTCAATATTGTATGGGGAAATACCGATCAGGTATGAAGACTTTTTGAAAACTGTTAAGGCAATCTTTTGATTTTCTATGTGCTAATTGTTCCCTTTTTGTTACAGGTGCTTGCAGGGGTGCTGAAGGGCAGCGTTTTAGGTGCAGCAGAGGAAGAATCCACACGATAGAAAATTTTTTATGAATTTATTTAGTGTCAAAACTTTAGAAAATCTCTAAGTTAGGGTCCAAAATGCACAAAACTGTGAAAAATAAGTGACCGGTGGGTCTCGCTAGTAGTTTTTCAGCGTTTGCGACACAGTAGGTACAATCTTGGTCCACTAAAAGTGTTACTTTGAAAAATTTAATATGTAATTTCAATATTGTATGGGGAAATACCGATCAGGTATGAAGACTTTTTGAAAACTGTTAAGGCAATCTTTTGATTTTCTATGTGCTAATTGTTCCCTTTTTGTTACAGGTGCTTGCAGGGGTGCTGAAGGGCAGCGTTTTAGGTGCAGCAGAGGAAGAATCCACACGATAGAAAATTTTTTATGAATTTATTTAGTGTCAAAACTTTAGAAAATCTCTAAGTTAGGGTCCAAAATGCACAAAACTGTGAAAAATAAGTGACCGGTGGGTCTCGCTAGTAGTTTTTCAGCGTTTGCGACACAGTAGGTACAATCTTGGTCCACTAAAAGTGTTACTTTGAAAAATTTAATATGTAATTTCAATATTGTATGGGGAAATACCGATCAGGTATGAAGACTTTTTGAAAACTGTTAAGGCAATCTTTTGATTTTCTATGTGCTAATTGTTCCCTTTTTGTTACAGGTGCTTGCAGGGGTGCTGAAGGGCAGCGTTTTAGGTGCAGCAGAGGAAGAATCCACACGATAGAAAATTTTTTATGAATTTATTTAGTGTCAAAACTTTAGAAAATCTCTAAGTTAGGGTCCAAAATGCACAAAACTGTGAAAAATAAGTGACCGGTGGGTCTCGCTAGTAGTTTTTCAGCGTTTGCGACACAGTAGGTACAATCTTGGTCCACTAAAAGTGTTACTTTGAAAAATTTAATATGTAATTTCAATATTGTATGGGGAAATACCGATCAGGTATGAAGACTTTTTGAAAACTGTTAAGGCAATCTTTTGATTTTCTATGTGCTAATTGTTCCCTTTTTGTTACAGGTGCTTGCAGGGGTGCTGAAGGGCAGCGTTTTAGGTGCAGCAGAGGAAGAATCCACACGATAGAAAATTTTTTATGAATTTATTTAGTGTCAAAACTTTAGAAAATCTCTAAGTTAGGGTCCAAAATGCACAAAACTGTGAAAAATAAGTGACCGGTGGGTCTCGCTAGTAGTTTTTCAGCGTTTGCGACACAGTAGGTACAATCTTGGTCCACTAAAAGTGTTACTTTGAAAAATTTAATATGTAATTTCAATATTGTATGGGGAAATACCGATCAGGTATGAAGACTTTTTGAAAACTGTTAAGGCAATCTTTTGATTTTCTATGTGCTAATTGTTCCCTTTTTGTTACAGGTGCTTGCAGGGGTGCTGAAGGGCAGCGTTTTAGGTGCAGCAGAGGAAGAATCCACACGATAGAAAATTTTTTATGAATTTATTTAGTGTCAAAACTTTAGAAAATCTCTAAGTTAGGGTCCAAAATGCACAAAACTGTGAAAAATAAGTGACCGGTGGGTCTCGCTAGTAGTTTTTCAGCGTTTGCGACACAGTAGGTACAATCTTGGTCCACTAAAAGTGTTACTTTGAAAAATTTAATATGTAATTTCAATATTGTATGGGGAAATACCGATCAGGTATGAAGACTTTTTGAAAACTGTTAAGGCAATCTTTTGATTTTCTATGTGCTAATTGTTCCCTTTTTGTTACAGGTGCTTGCAGGGGTGCTGAAGGGCAGCGTTTTAGGTGCAGCAGAGGAAGAATCCACACGATAGAAAATTTTTTATGAATTTATTTAGTGTCAAAACTTTAGAAAATCTCTAAGTTAGGGTCCAAAATGCACAAAACTGTGAAAAATAAGTGACCGGTGGGTCTCGCTAGTAGTTTTTCAGCGTTTGCGACACAGTAGGTACAATCTTGGTCCACTAAAAGTGTTACTTTGAAAAATTTAATATGTAATTTCAATATTGTATGGGGAAATACCGATCAGGTATGAAGACTTTTTGAAAACTGTTAAGGCAATCTTTTGATTTTCTATGTGCTAATTGTTCCCTTTTTGTTACAGGTGCTTGCAGGGGTGCTGAAGGGCAGCGTTTTAGGTGCAGCAGAGGAAGAATCCACACGATAGAAAATTTTTTATGAATTTATTTAGTGTCAAAACTTTAGAAAATCTCTAAGTTAGGGTCCAAAATGCACAAAACTGTGAAAAATAAGTGACCGGTGGGTCTCGCTAGTAGTTTTTCAGCGTTTGCGACACAGTAGGTACAATCTTGGTCCACTAAAAGTGTTACTTTGAAAAATTTAATATGTAATTTCAATATTGTATGGGGAAATACCGATCAGGTATGAAGACTTTTTGAAAACTGTTAAGGCAATCTTTTGATTTTCTATGTGCTAATTGTTCCCTTTTTGTTACAGGTGCTTGCAGGGGTGCTGAAGGGCAGCGTTTTAGGTGCAGCAGAGGAAGAATCCACACGATAGAAAATTTTTTATGAATTTATTTAGTGTCAAAACTTTAGAAAATCTCTAAGTTAGGGTCCAAAATGCACAAAACTGTGAAAAATAAGTGACCGGTGGGTCTCGCTAGTAGTTTTTCAGCGTTTGCGACACAGTAGGTACAATCTTGGTCCACTAAAAGTGTTACTTTGAAAAATTTAATATGTAATTTCAATATTGTATGGGGAAATACCGATCAGGTATGAAGACTTTTTGAAAACTGTTAAGGCAATCTTTTGATTTTCTATGTGCTAATTGTTCCCTTTTTGTTACAGGTGCTTGCAGGGGTGCTGAAGGGCAGCGTTTTAGGTGCAGCAGAGGAAGAATCCACACGATAGAAAATTTTTTATGAATTTATTTAGTGTCAAAACTTTAGAAAATCTCTAAGTTAGGGTCCAAAATGCACAAAACTGTGAAAAATAAGTGACCGGTGGGTCTCGCTAGTAGTTTTTCAGCGTTTGCGACACAGTAGGTACAATCTTGGTCCACTAAAAGTGTTACTTTGAAAAATTTAATATGTAATTTCAATATTGTATGGGGAAATACCGATCAGGTATGAAGACTTTTTGAAAACTGTTAAGGCAATCTTTTGATTTTCTATGTGCTAATTGTTCCCTTTTTGTTACAGGTGCTTGCAGGGGTGCTGAAGGGCAGCGTTTTAGGTGCAGCAGAGGAAGAATCCACACGATAGAAAATTTTTTATGAATTTATTTAGTGTCAAAACTTTAGAAAATCTCTAAGTTAGGGTCCAAAATGCACAAAACTGTGAAAAATAAGTGACCGGTGGGTCTCGCTAGTAGTTTTTCAGCGTTTGCGACACAGTAGGTACAATCTTGGTCCACTAAAAGTGTTACTTTGAAAAATTTAATATGTAATTTCAATATTGTATGGGGAAATACCGATCAGGTATGAAGACTTTTTGAAAACTGTTAAGGCAATCTTTTGATTTTCTATGTGCTAATTGTTCCCTTTTTGTTACAGGTGCTTGCAGGGGTGCTGAAGGGCAGCGTTTTAGGTGCAGCAGAGGAAGAATCCACACGATAGAAAATTTTTTATGAATTTATTTAGTGTCAAAACTTTAGAAAATCTCTAAGTTAGGGTCCAAAATGCACAAAACTGTGAAAAATAAGTGACCGGTGGGTCTCGCTAGTAGTTTTTCAGCGTTTGCGACACAGTAGGTACAATCTTGGTCCACTAAAAGTGTTACTTTGAAAAATTTAATATGTAATTTCAATATTGTATGGGGAAATACCGATCAGGTATGAAGACTTTTTGAAAACTGTTAAGGCAATCTTTTGATTTTCTATGTGCTAATTGTTCCCTTTTTGTTACAGGTGCTTGCAGGGGTGCTGAAGGGCAGCGTTTTAGGTGCAGCAGAGGAAGAATCCACACGATAGAAAATTTTTTATGAATTTATTTAGTGTCAAAACTTTAGAAAATCTCTAAGTTAGGGTCCAAAATGCACAAAACTGTGAAAAATAAGTGACCGGTGGGTCTCGCTAGTAGTTTTTCAGCGTTTGCGACACAGTAGGTACAATCTTGGTCCACTAAAAGTGTTACTTTGAAAAATTTAATATGTAATTTCAATATTGTATGGGGAAATACCGATCAGGTATGAAGACTTTTTGAAAACTGTTAAGGCAATCTTTTGATTTTCTATGTGCTAATTGTTCCCTTTTTGTTACAGGTGCTTGCAGGGGTGCTGAAGGGCAGCGTTTTAGGTGCAGCAGAGGAAGAATCCACACGATAGAAAATTTTTTATGAATTTATTTAGTGTCAAAACTTTAGAAAATCTCTAAGTTAGGGTCCAAAATGCACAAAACTGTGAAAAATAAGTGACCGGTGGGTCTCGCTAGTAGTTTTTCAGCGTTTGCGACACAGTAGGTACAATCTTGGTCCACTAAAAGTGTTACTTTGAAAAATTTAATATGTAATTTCAATATTGTATGGGGAAATACCGATCAGGTATGAAGACTTTTTGAAAACTGTTAAGGCAATCTTTTGATTTTCTATGTGCTAATTGTTCCCTTTTTGTTACAGGTGCTTGCAGGGGTGCTGAAGGGCAGCGTTTTAGGTGCAGCAGAGGAAGAATCCACACGATAGAAAATTTTTTATGAATTTATTTAGTGTCAAAACTTTAGAAAATCTCTAAGTTAGGGTCCAAAATGCACAAAACTGTGAAAAATAAGTGACCGGTGGGTCTCGCTAGTAGTTTTTCAGCGTTTGCGACACAGTAGGTACAATCTTGGTCCACTAAAAGTGTTACTTTGAAAAATTTAATATGTAATTTCAATATTGTATGGGGAAATACCGATCAGGTATGAAGACTTTTTGAAAACTGTTAAGGCAATCTTTTGATTTTCTATGTGCTAATTGTTCCCTTTTTGTTACAGGTGCTTGCAGGGGTGCTGAAGGGCAGCGTTTTAGGTGCAGCAGAGGAAGAATCCACACGATAGAAAATTTTTTATGAATTTATTTAGTGTCAAAACTTTAGAAAATCTCTAAGTTAGGGTCCAAAATGCACAAAACTGTGAAAAATAAGTGACCGGTGGGTCTCGCTAGTAGTTTTTCAGCGTTTGCGACACAGTAGGTACAATCTTGGTCCACTAAAAGTGTTACTTTGAAAAATTTAATATGTAATTTCAATATTGTATGGGGAAATACCGATCAGGTATGAAGACTTTTTGAAAACTGTTAAGGCAATCTTTTGATTTTCTATGTGCTAATTGTTCCCTTTTTGTTACAGGTGCTTGCAGGGGTGCTGAAGGGCAGCGTTTTAGGTGCAGCAGAGGAAGAATCCACACGATAGAAAATTTTTTATGAATTTATTTAGTGTCAAAACTTTAGAAAATCTCTAAGTTAGGGTCCAAAATGCACAAAACTGTGAAAAATAAGTGACCGGTGGGTCTCGCTAGTAGTTTTTCAGCGTTTGCGACACAGTAGGTACAATCTTGGTCCACTAAAAGTGTTACTTTGAAAAATTTAATATGTAATTTCAATATTGTATGGGGAAATACCGATCAGGTATGAAGACTTTTTGAAAACTGTTAAGGCAATCTTTTGATTTTCTATGTGCTAATTGTTCCCTTTTTGTTACAGGTGCTTGCAGGGGTGCTGAAGGGCAGCGTTTTAGGTGCAGCAGAGGAAGAATCCACACGATAGAAAATTTTTTATGAATTTATTTAGTGTCAAAACTTTAGAAAATCTCTAAGTTAGGGTCCAAAATGCACAAAACTGTGAAAAATAAGTGACCGGTGGGTCTCGCTAGTAGTTTTTCAGCGTTTGCGACACAGTAGGTACAATCTTGGTCCACTAAAAGTGTTACTTTGAAAAATTTAATATGTAATTTCAATATTGTATGGGGAAATACCGATCAGGTATGAAGACTTTTTGAAAACTGTTAAGGCAATCTTTTGATTTTCTATGTGCTAATTGTTCCCTTTTTGTTACAGGTGCTTGCAGGGGTGCTGAAGGGCAGCGTTTTAGGTGCAGCAGAGGAAGAATCCACACGATAGAAAATTTTTTATGAATTTATTTAGTGTCAAAACTTTAGAAAATCTCTAAGTTAGGGTCCAAAATGCACAAAACTGTGAAAAATAAGTGACCGGTGGGTCTCGCTAGTAGTTTTTCAGCGTTTGCGACACAGTAGGTACAATCTTGGTCCACTAAAAGTGTTACTTTGAAAAATTTAATATGTAATTTCAATATTGTATGGGGAAATACCGATCAGGTATGAAGACTTTTTGAAAACTGTTAAGGCAATCTTTTGATTTTCTATGTGCTAATTGTTCCCTTTTTGTTACAGGTGCTTGCAGGGGTGCTGAAGGGCAGCGTTTTAGGTGCAGCAGAGGAAGAATCCACACGATAGAAAATTTTTTATGAATTTATTTAGTGTCAAAACTTTAGAAAATCTCTAAGTTAGGGTCCAAAATGCACAAAACTGTGAAAAATAAGTGACCGGTGGGTCTCGCTAGTAGTTTTTCAGCGTTTGCGACACAGTAGGTACAATCTTGGTCCACTAAAAGTGTTACTTTGAAAAATTTAATATGTAATTTCAATATTGTATGGGGAAATACCGATCAGGTATGAAGACTTTTTGAAAACTGTTAAGGCAATCTTTTGATTTTCTATGTGCTAATTGTTCCCTTTTTGTTACAGGTGCTTGCAGGGGTGCTGAAGGGCAGCGTTTTAGGTGCAGCAGAGGAAGAATCCACACGATAGAAAATTTTTTATGAATTTATTTAGTGTCAAAACTTTAGAAAATCTCTAAGTTAGGGTCCAAAATGCACAAAACTGTGAAAAATAAGTGACCGGTGGGTCTCGCTAGTAGTTTTTCAGCGTTTGCGACACAGTAGGTACAATCTTGGTCCACTAAAAGTGTTACTTTGAAAAATTTAATATGTAATTTCAATATTGTATGGGGAAATACCGATCAGGTATGAAGACTTTTTGAAAACTGTTAAGGCAATCTTTTGATTTTCTATGTGCTAATTGTTCCCTTTTTGTTACAGGTGCTTGCAGGGGTGCTGAAGGGCAGCGTTTTAGGTGCAGCAGAGGAAGAATCCACACGATAGAAAATTTTTTATGAATTTATTTAGTGTCAAAACTTTAGAAAATCTCTAAGTTAGGGTCCAAAATGCACAAAACTGTGAAAAATAAGTGACCGGTGGGTCTCGCTAGTAGTTTTTCAGCGTTTGCGACACAGTAGGTACAATCTTGGTCCACTAAAAGTGTTACTTTGAAAAATTTAATATGTAATTTCAATATTGTATGGGGAAATACCGATCAGGTATGAAGACTTTTTGAAAACTGTTAAGGCAATCTTTTGATTTTCTATGTGCTAATTGTTCCCTTTTTGTTACAGGTGCTTGCAGGGGTGCTGAAGGGCAGCGTTTTAGGTGCAGCAGAGGAAGAATCCACACGATAGAAAATTTTTTATGAATTTATTTAGTGTCAAAACTTTAGAAAATCTCTAAGTTAGGGTCCAAAATGCACAAAACTGTGAAAAATAAGTGACCGGTGGGTCTCGCTAGTAGTTTTTCAGCGTTTGCGACACAGTAGGTACAATCTTGGTCCACTAAAAGTGTTACTTTGAAAAATTTAATATGTAATTTCAATATTGTATGGGGAAATACCGATCAGGTATGAAGACTTTTTGAAAACTGTTAAGGCAATCTTTTGATTTTCTATGTGCTAATTGTTCCCTTTTTGTTACAGGTGCTTGCAGGGGTGCTGAAGGGCAGCGTTTTAGGTGCAGCAGAGGAAGAATCCACACGATAGAAAATTTTTTATGAATTTATTTAGTGTCAAAACTTTAGAAAATCTCTAAGTTAGGGTCCAAAATGCACAAAACTGTGAAAAATAAGTGACCGGTGGGTCTCGCTAGTAGTTTTTCAGCGTTTGCGACACAGTAGGTACAATCTTGGTCCACTAAAAGTGTTACTTTGAAAAATTTAATATGTAATTTCAATATTGTATGGGGAAATACCGATCAGGTATGAAGACTTTTTGAAAACTGTTAAGGCAATCTTTTGATTTTCTATGTGCTAATTGTTCCCTTTTTGTTACAGGTGCTTGCAGGGGTGCTGAAGGGCAGCGTTTTAGGTGCAGCAGAGGAAGAATCCACACGATAGAAAATTTTTTATGAATTTATTTAGTGTCAAAACTTTAGAAAATCTCTAAGTTAGGGTCCAAAATGCACAAAACTGTGAAAAATAAGTGACCGGTGGGTCTCGCTAGTAGTTTTTCAGCGTTTGCGACACAGTAGGTACAATCTTGGTCCACTAAAAGTGTTACTTTGAAAAATTTAATATGTAATTTCAATATTGTATGGGGAAATACCGATCAGGTATGAAGACTTTTTGAAAACTGTTAAGGCAATCTTTTGATTTTCTATGTGCTAATTGTTCCCTTTTTGTTACAGGTGCTTGCAGGGGTGCTGAAGGGCAGCGTTTTAGGTGCAGCAGAGGAAGAATCCACACGATAGAAAATTTTTTATGAATTTATTTAGTGTCAAAACTTTAGAAAATCTCTAAGTTAGGGTCCAAAATGCACAAAACTGTGAAAAATAAGTGACCGGTGGGTCTCGCTAGTAGTTTTTCAGCGTTTGCGACACAGTAGGTACAATCTTGGTCCACTAAAAGTGTTACTTTGAAAAATTTAATATGTAATTTCAATATTGTATGGGGAAATACCGATCAGGTATGAAGACTTTTTGAAAACTGTTAAGGCAATCTTTTGATTTTCTATGTGCTAATTGTTCCCTTTTTGTTACAGGTGCTTGCAGGGGTGCTGAAGGGCAGCGTTTTAGGTGCAGCAGAGGAAGAATCCACACGATAGAAAATTTTTTATGAATTTATTTAGTGTCAAAACTTTAGAAAATCTCTAAGTTAGGGTCCAAAATGCACAAAACTGTGAAAAATAAGTGACCGGTGGGTCTCGCTAGTAGTTTTTCAGCGTTTGCGACACAGTAGGTACAATCTTGGTCCACTAAAAGTGTTACTTTGAAAAATTTAATATGTAATTTCAATATTGTATGGGGAAATACCGATCAGGTATGAAGACTTTTTGAAAACTGTTAAGGCAATCTTTTGATTTTCTATGTGCTAATTGTTCCCTTTTTGTTACAGGTGCTTGCAGGGGTGCTGAAGGGCAGCGTTTTAGGTGCAGCAGAGGAAGAATCCACACGATAGAAAATTTTTTATGAATTTATTTAGTGTCAAAACTTTAGAAAATCTCTAAGTTAGGGTCCAAAATGCACAAAACTGTGAAAAATAAGTGACCGGTGGGTCTCGCTAGTAGTTTTTCAGCGTTTGCGACACAGTAGGTACAATCTTGGTCCACTAAAAGTGTTACTTTGAAAAATTTAATATGTAATTTCAATATTGTATGGGGAAATACCGATCAGGTATGAAGACTTTTTGAAAACTGTTAAGGCAATCTTTTGATTTTCTATGTGCTAATTGTTCCCTTTTTGTTACAGGTGCTTGCAGGGGTGCTGAAGGGCAGCGTTTTAGGTGCAGCAGAGGAAGAATCCACACGATAGAAAATTTTTTATGAATTTATTTAGTGTCAAAACTTTAGAAAATCTCTAAGTTAGGGTCCAAAATGCACAAAACTGTGAAAAATAAGTGACCGGTGGGTCTCGCTAGTAGTTTTTCAGCGTTTGCGACACAGTAGGTACAATCTTGGTCCACTAAAAGTGTTACTTTGAAAAATTTAATATGTAATTTCAATATTGTATGGGGAAATACCGATCAGGTATGAAGACTTTTTGAAAACTGTTAAGGCAATCTTTTGATTTTCTATGTGCTAATTGTTCCCTTTTTGTTACAGGTGCTTGCAGGGGTGCTGAAGGGCAGCGTTTTAGGTGCAGCAGAGGAAGAATCCACACGATAGAAAATTTTTTATGAATTTATTTAGTGTCAAAACTTTAGAAAATCTCTAAGTTAGGGTCCAAAATGCACAAAACTGTGAAAAATAAGTGACCGGTGGGTCTCGCTAGTAGTTTTTCAGCGTTTGCGACACAGTAGGTACAATCTTGGTCCACTAAAAGTGTTACTTTGAAAAATTTAATATGTAATTTCAATATTGTATGGGGAAATACCGATCAGGTATGAAGACTTTTTGAAAACTGTTAAGGCAATCTTTTGATTTTCTATGTGCTAATTGTTCCCTTTTTGTTACAGGTGCTTGCAGGGGTGCTGAAGGGCAGCGTTTTAGGTGCAGCAGAGGAAGAATCCACACGATAGAAAATTTTTTATGAATTTATTTAGTGTCAAAACTTTAGAAAATCTCTAAGTTAGGGTCCAAAATGCACAAAACTGTGAAAAATAAGTGACCGGTGGGTCTCGCTAGTAGTTTTTCAGCGTTTGCGACACAGTAGGTACAATCTTGGTCCACTAAAAGTGTTACTTTGAAAAATTTAATATGTAATTTCAATATTGTATGGGGAAATACCGATCAGGTATGAAGACTTTTTGAAAACTGTTAAGGCAATCTTTTGATTTTCTATGTGCTAATTGTTCCCTTTTTGTTACAGGTGCTTGCAGGGGTGCTGAAGGGCAGCGTTTTAGGTGCAGCAGAGGAAGAATCCACACGATAGAAAATTTTTTATGAATTTATTTAGTGTCAAAACTTTAGAAAATCTCTAAGTTAGGGTCCAAAATGCACAAAACTGTGAAAAATAAGTGACCGGTGGGTCTCGCTAGTAGTTTTTCAGCGTTTGCGACACAGTAGGTACAATCTTGGTCCACTAAAAGTGTTACTTTGAAAAATTTAATATGTAATTTCAATATTGTATGGGGAAATACCGATCAGGTATGAAGACTTTTTGAAAACTGTTAAGGCAATCTTTTGATTTTCTATGTGCTAATTGTTCCCTTTTTGTTACAGGTGCTTGCAGGGGTGCTGAAGGGCAGCGTTTTAGGTGCAGCAGAGGAAGAATCCACACGATAGAAAATTTTTTATGAATTTATTTAGTGTCAAAACTTTAGAAAATCTCTAAGTTAGGGTCCAAAATGCACAAAACTGTGAAAAATAAGTGACCGGTGGGTCTCGCTAGTAGTTTTTCAGCGTTTGCGACACAGTAGGTACAATCTTGGTCCACTAAAAGTGTTACTTTGAAAAATTTAATATGTAATTTCAATATTGTATGGGGAAATACCGATCAGGTATGAAGACTTTTTGAAAACTGTTAAGGCAATCTTTTGATTTTCTATGTGCTAATTGTTCCCTTTTTGTTACAGGTGCTTGCAGGGGTGCTGAAGGGCAGCGTTTTAGGTGCAGCAGAGGAAGAATCCACACGATAGAAAATTTTTTATGAATTTATTTAGTGTCAAAACTTTAGAAAATCTCTAAGTTAGGGTCCAAAATGCACAAAACTGTGAAAAATAAGTGACCGGTGGGTCTCGCTAGTAGTTTTTCAGCGTTTGCGACACAGTAGGTACAATCTTGGTCCACTAAAAGTGTTACTTTGAAAAATTTAATATGTAATTTCAATATTGTATGGGGAAATACCGATCAGGTATGAAGACTTTTTGAAAACTGTTAAGGCAATCTTTTGATTTTCTATGTGCTAATTGTTCCCTTTTTGTTACAGGTGCTTGCAGGGGTGCTGAAGGGCAGCGTTTTAGGTGCAGCAGAGGAAGAATCCACACGATAGAAAATTTTTTATGAATTTATTTAGTGTCAAAACTTTAGAAAATCTCTAAGTTAGGGTCCAAAATGCACAAAACTGTGAAAAATAAGTGACCGGTGGGTCTCGCTAGTAGTTTTTCAGCGTTTGCGACACAGTAGGTACAATCTTGGTCCACTAAAAGTGTTACTTTGAAAAATTTAATATGTAATTTCAATATTGTATGGGGAAATACCGATCAGGTATGAAGACTTTTTGAAAACTGTTAAGGCAATCTTTTGATTTTCTATGTGCTAATTGTTCCCTTTTTGTTACAGGTGCTTGCAGGGGTGCTGAAGGGCAGCGTTTTAGGTGCAGCAGAGGAAGAATCCACACGATAGAAAATTTTTTATGAATTTATTTAGTGTCAAAACTTTAGAAAATCTCTAAGTTAGGGTCCAAAATGCACAAAACTGTGAAAAATAAGTGACCGGTGGGTCTCGCTAGTAGTTTTTCAGCGTTTGCGACACAGTAGGTACAATCTTGGTCCACTAAAAGTGTTACTTTGAAAAATTTAATATGTAATTTCAATATTGTATGGGGAAATACCGATCAGGTATGAAGACTTTTTGAAAACTGTTAAGGCAATCTTTTGATTTTCTATGTGCTAATTGTTCCCTTTTTGTTACAGGTGCTTGCAGGGGTGCTGAAGGGCAGCGTTTTAGGTGCAGCAGAGGAAGAATCCACACGATAGAAAATTTTTTATGAATTTATTTAGTGTCAAAACTTTAGAAAATCTCTAAGTTAGGGTCCAAAATGCACAAAACTGTGAAAAATAAGTGACCGGTGGGTCTCGCTAGTAGTTTTTCAGCGTTTGCGACACAGTAGGTACAATCTTGGTCCACTAAAAGTGTTACTTTGAAAAATTTAATATGTAATTTCAATATTGTATGGGGAAATACCGATCAGGTATGAAGACTTTTTGAAAACTGTTAAGGCAATCTTTTGATTTTCTATGTGCTAATTGTTCCCTTTTTGTTACAGGTGCTTGCAGGGGTGCTGAAGGGCAGCGTTTTAGGTGCAGCAGAGGAAGAATCCACACGATAGAAAATTTTTTATGAATTTATTTAGTGTCAAAACTTTAGAAAATCTCTAAGTTAGGGTCCAAAATGCACAAAACTGTGAAAAATAAGTGACCGGTGGGTCTCGCTAGTAGTTTTTCAGCGTTTGCGACACAGTAGGTACAATCTTGGTCCACTAAAAGTGTTACTTTGAAAAATTTAATATGTAATTTCAATATTGTATGGGGAAATACCGATCAGGTATGAAGACTTTTTGAAAACTGTTAAGGCAATCTTTTGATTTTCTATGTGCTAATTGTTCCCTTTTTGTTACAGGTGCTTGCAGGGGTGCTGAAGGGCAGCGTTTTAGGTGCAGCAGAGGAAGAATCCACACGATAGAAAATTTTTTATGAATTTATTTAGTGTCAAAACTTTAGAAAATCTCTAAGTTAGGGTCCAAAATGCACAAAACTGTGAAAAATAAGTGACCGGTGGGTCTCGCTAGTAGTTTTTCAGCGTTTGCGACACAGTAGGTACAATCTTGGTCCACTAAAAGTGTTACTTTGAAAAATTTAATATGTAATTTCAATATTGTATGGGGAAATACCGATCAGGTATGAAGACTTTTTGAAAACTGTTAAGGCAATCTTTTGATTTTCTATGTGCTAATTGTTCCCTTTTTGTTACAGGTGCTTGCAGGGGTGCTGAAGGGCAGCGTTTTAGGTGCAGCAGAGGAAGAATCCACACGATAGAAAATTTTTTATGAATTTATTTAGTGTCAAAACTTTAGAAAATCTCTAAGTTAGGGTCCAAAATGCACAAAACTGTGAAAAATAAGTGACCGGTGGGTCTCGCTAGTAGTTTTTCAGCGTTTGCGACACAGTAGGTACAATCTTGGTCCACTAAAAGTGTTACTTTGAAAAATTTAATATGTAATTTCAATATTGTATGGGGAAATACCGATCAGGTATGAAGACTTTTTGAAAACTGTTAAGGCAATCTTTTGATTTTCTATGTGCTAATTGTTCCCTTTTTGTTACAGGTGCTTGCAGGGGTGCTGAAGGGCAGCGTTTTAGGTGCAGCAGAGGAAGAATCCACACGATAGAAAATTTTTTATGAATTTATTTAGTGTCAAAACTTTAGAAAATCTCTAAGTTAGGGTCCAAAATGCACAAAACTGTGAAAAATAAGTGACCGGTGGGTCTCGCTAGTAGTTTTTCAGCGTTTGCGACACAGTAGGTACAATCTTGGTCCACTAAAAGTGTTACTTTGAAAAATTTAATATGTAATTTCAATATTGTATGGGGAAATACCGATCAGGTATGAAGACTTTTTGAAAACTGTTAAGGCAATCTTTTGATTTTCTATGTGCTAATTGTTCCCTTTTTGTTACAGGTGCTTGCAGGGGTGCTGAAGGGCAGCGTTTTAGGTGCAGCAGAGGAAGAATCCACACGATAGAAAATTTTTTATGAATTTATTTAGTGTCAAAACTTTAGAAAATCTCTAAGTTAGGGTCCAAAATGCACAAAACTGTGAAAAATAAGTGACCGGTGGGTCTCGCTAGTAGTTTTTCAGCGTTTGCGACACAGTAGGTACAATCTTGGTCCACTAAAAGTGTTACTTTGAAAAATTTAATATGTAATTTCAATATTGTATGGGGAAATACCGATCAGGTATGAAGACTTTTTGAAAACTGTTAAGGCAATCTTTTGATTTTCTATGTGCTAATTGTTCCCTTTTTGTTACAGGTGCTTGCAGGGGTGCTGAAGGGCAGCGTTTTAGGTGCAGCAGAGGAAGAATCCACACGATAGAAAATTTTTTATGAATTTATTTAGTGTCAAAACTTTAGAAAATCTCTAAGTTAGGGTCCAAAATGCACAAAACTGTGAAAAATAAGTGACCGGTGGGTCTCGCTAGTAGTTTTTCAGCGTTTGCGACACAGTAGGTACAATCTTGGTCCACTAAAAGTGTTACTTTGAAAAATTTAATATGTAATTTCAATATTGTATGGGGAAATACCGATCAGGTATGAAGACTTTTTGAAAACTGTTAAGGCAATCTTTTGATTTTCTATGTGCTAATTGTTCCCTTTTTGTTACAGGTGCTTGCAGGGGTGCTGAAGGGCAGCGTTTTAGGTGCAGCAGAGGAAGAATCCACACGATAGAAAATTTTTTATGAATTTATTTAGTGTCAAAACTTTAGAAAATCTCTAAGTTAGGGTCCAAAATGCACAAAACTGTGAAAAATAAGTGACCGGTGGGTCTCGCTAGTAGTTTTTCAGCGTTTGCGACACAGTAGGTACAATACTTGGTCCACTAAAAGTGTTACTTTGAAAAATTTAATATGTAATTTCAATATTGTATGGGGAAATACCGATCAGGTATGAAGACTTTTTGAAAACTGTTAAGGCAATCTTTTGATTTTCTATGTGCTAATTGTTCCCTTTTTGTTACAGGTGCTTGCAGGGGTGCTGAAGGGCAGCGTTTTAGGTGCAGCAGAGGAAGAATCCACACGATAGAAAATTTTTTATGAATTTATTTAGTGTCAAAACTTTAGAAAATCTCTAAGTTAGGGTCCAAAATGCACAAAACTGTGAAAAATAAGTGACCGGTGGGTCTCGCTAGTAGTTTTTCAGCGTTTGCGACACAGTAGGTACAATCTTGGTCCACTAAAAGTGTTACTTTGAAAAATTTAATATGTAATTTCAATATTGTATGGGGAAATACCGATCAGGTATGAAGACTTTTTGAAAACTGTTAAGGCAATCTTTTGATTTTCTATGTGCTAATTGTTCCCTTTTTGTTACAGGTGCTTGCAGGGGTGCTGAAGGGCAGCGTTTTAGGTGCAGCAGAGGAAGAATCCACACGATAGAAAATTTTTTATGAATTTATTTAGTGTCAAAACTTTAGAAAATCTCTAAGTTAGGGTCCAAAATGCACAAAACTGTGAAAAATAAGTGACCGGTGGGTCTCGCTAGTAGTTTTTCAGCGTTTGCGACACAGTAGGTACAATCTTGGTCCACTAAAAGTGTTACTTTGAAAAATTTAATATGTAATTTCAATATTGTATGGGGAAATACCGATCAGGTATGAAGACTTTTTGAAAACTGTTAAGGCAATCTTTTGATTTTCTATGTGCTAATTGTTCCCTTTTTGTTACAGGTGCTTGCAGGGGTGCTGAAGGGCAGCGTTTTAGGTGCAGCAGAGGAAGAATCCACACGATAGAAAATTTTTTATGAATTTATTTAGTGTCAAAACTTTAGAAAATCTCTAAGTTAGGGTCCAAAATGCACAAAACTGTGAAAAATAAGTGACCGGTGGGTCTCGCTAGTAGTTTTTCAGCGTTTGCGACACAGTAGGTACAATCTTGGTCCACTAAAAGTGTTACTTTGAAAAATTTAATATGTAATTTCAATATTGTATGGGGAAATACCGATCAGGTATGAAGACTTTTTGAAAACTGTTAAGGCAATCTTTTGATTTTCTATGTGCTAATTGTTCCCTTTTTGTTACAGGTGCTTGCAGGGGTGCTGAAGGGCAGCGTTTTAGGTGCAGCAGAGGAAGAATCCACACGATAGAAAATTTTTTATGAATTTATTTAGTGTCAAAACTTTAGAAAATCTCTAAGTTAGGGTCCAAAATGCACAAAACTGTGAAAAATAAGTGACCGGTGGGTCTCGCTAGTAGTTTTTCAGCGTTTGCGACACAGTAGGTACAATCTTGGTCCACTAAAAGTGTTACTTTGAAAAATTTAATATGTAATTTCAATATTGTATGGGGAAATACCGATCAGGTATGAAGACTTTTTGAAAACTGTTAAGGCAATCTTTTGATTTTCTATGTGCTAATTGTTCCCTTTTTGTTACAGGTGCTTGCAGGGGTGCTGAAGGGCAGCGTTTTAGGTGCAGCAGAGGAAGAATCCACACGATAGAAAATTTTTTATGAATTTATTTAGTGTCAAAACTTTAGAAAATCTCTAAGTTAGGGTCCAAAATGCACAAAACTGTGAAAAATAAGTGACCGGTGGGTCTCGCTAGTAGTTTTTCAGCGTTTGCGACACAGTAGGTACAATCTTGGTCCACTAAAAGTGTTACTTTGAAAAATTTAATATGTAATTTCAATATTGTATGGGGAAATACCGATCAGGTATGAAGACTTTTTGAAAACTGTTAAGGCAATCTTTTGATTTTCTATGTGCTAATTGTTCCCTTTTTGTTACAGGTGCTTGCAGGGGTGCTGAAGGGCAGCGTTTTAGGTGCAGCAGAGGAAGAATCCACACGATAGAAAATTTTTTATGAATTTATTTAGTGTCAAAACTTTAGAAAATCTCTAAGTTAGGGTCCAAAATGCACAAAACTGTGAAAAATAAGTGACCGGTGGGTCTCGCTAGTAGTTTTTCAGCGTTTGCGACACAGTAGGTACAATCTTGGTCCACTAAAAGTGTTACTTTGAAAAATTTAATATGTAATTTCAATATTGTATGGGGAAATACCGATCAGGTATGAAGACTTTTTGAAAACTGTTAAGGCAATCTTTTGATTTTCTATGTGCTAATTGTTCCCTTTTTGTTACAGGTGCTTGCAGGGGTGCTGAAGGGCAGCGTTTTAGGTGCAGCAGAGGAAGAATCCACACGATAGAAAATTTTTTATGAATTTATTTAGTGTCAAAACTTTAGAAAATCTCTAAGTTAGGGTCCAAAATGCACAAAACTGTGAAAAATAAGTGACCGGTGGGTCTCGCTAGTAGTTTTTCAGCGTTTGCGACACAGTAGGTACAATCTTGGTCCACTAAAAGTGTTACTTTGAAAAATTTAATATGTAATTTCAATATTGTATGGGGAAATACCGATCAGGTATGAAGACTTTTTGAAAACTGTTAAGGCAATCTTTTGATTTTCTATGTGCTAATTGTTCCCTTTTTGTTACAGGTGCTTGCAGGGGTGCTGAAGGGCAGCGTTTTAGGTGCAGCAGAGGAAGAATCCACACGATAGAAAATTTTTTATGAATTTATTTAGTGTCAAAACTTTAGAAAATCTCTAAGTTAGGGTCCAAAATGCACAAAACTGTGAAAAATAAGTGACCGGTGGGTCTCGCTAGTAGTTTTTCAGCGTTTGCGACACAGTAGGTACAATCTTGGTCCACTAAAAGTGTTACTTTGAAAAATTTAATATGTAATTTCAATATTGTATGGGGAAATACCGATCAGGTATGAAGACTTTTTGAAAACTGTTAAGGCAATCTTTTGATTTTCTATGTGCTAATTGTTCCCTTTTTGTTACAGGTGCTTGCAGGGGTGCTGAAGGGCAGCGTTTTAGGTGCAGCAGAGGAAGAATCCACACGATAGAAAATTTTTTATGAATTTATTTAGTGTCAAAACTTTAGAAAATCTCTAAGTTAGGGTCCAAAATGCACAAAACTGTGAAAAATAAGTGACCGGTGGGTCTCGCTAGTAGTTTTTCAGCGTTTGCGACACAGTAGGTACAATCTTGGTCCACTAAAAGTGTTACTTTGAAAAATTTAATATGTAATTTCAATATTGTATGGGGAAATACCGATCAGGTATGAAGACTTTTTGAAAACTGTTAAGGCAATCTTTTGATTTTCTATGTGCTAATTGTTCCCTTTTTGTTACAGGTGCTTGCAGGGGTGCTGAAGGGCAGCGTTTTAGGTGCAGCAGAGGAAGAATCCACACGATAGAAAATTTTTTATGAATTTATTTAGTGTCAAAACTTTAGAAAATCTCTAAGTTAGGGTCCAAAATGCACAAAACTGTGAAAAATAAGTGACCGGTGGGTCTCGCTAGTAGTTTTTCAGCGTTTGCGACACAGTAGGTACAATCTTGGTCCACTAAAAGTGTTACTTTGAAAAATTTAATATGTAATTTCAATATTGTATGGGGAAATACCGATCAGGTATGAAGACTTTTTGAAAACTGTTAAGGCAATCTTTTGATTTTCTATGTGCTAATTGTTCCCTTTTTGTTACAGGTGCTTGCAGGGGTGCTGAAGGGCAGCGTTTTAGGTGCAGCAGAGGAAGAATCCACACGATAGAAAATTTTTTATGAATTTATTTAGTGTCAAAACTTTAGAAAATCTCTAAGTTAGGGTCCAAAATGCACAAAACTGTGAAAAATAAGTGACCGGTGGGTCTCGCTAGTAGTTTTTCAGCGTTTGCGACACAGTAGGTACAATCTTGGTCCACTAAAAGTGTTACTTTGAAAAATTTAATATGTAATTTCAATATTGTATGGGGAAATACCGATCAGGTATGAAGACTTTTTGAAAACTGTTAAGGCAATCTTTTGATTTTCTATGTGCTAATTGTTCCCTTTTTGTTACAGGTGCTTGCAGGGGTGCTGAAGGGCAGCGTTTTAGGTGCAGCAGAGGAAGAATCCACACGATAGAAAATTTTTTATGAATTTATTTAGTGTCAAAACTTTAGAAAATCTCTAAGTTAGGGTCCAAAATGCACAAAACTGTGAAAAATAAGTGACCGGTGGGTCTCGCTAGTAGTTTTTCAGCGTTTGCGACACAGTAGGTACAATCTTGGTCCACTAAAAGTGTTACTTTGAAAAATTTAATATGTAATTTCAATATTGTATGGGGAAATACCGATCAGGTATGAAGACTTTTTGAAAACTGTTAAGGCAATCTTTTGATTTTCTATGTGCTAATTGTTCCCTTTTTGTTACAGGTGCTTGCAGGGGTGCTGAAGGGCAGCGTTTTAGGTGCAGCAGAGGAAGAATCCACACGATAGAAAATTTTTTATGAATTTATTTAGTGTCAAAACTTTAGAAAATCTCTAAGTTAGGGTCCAAAATGCACAAAACTGTGAAAAATAAGTGACCGGTGGGTCTCGCTAGTAGTTTTTCAGCGTTTGCGACACAGTAGGTACAATCTTGGTCCACTAAAAGTGTTACTTTGAAAAATTTAATATGTAATTTCAATATTGTATGGGGAAATACCGATCAGGTATGAAGACTTTTTGAAAACTGTTAAGGCAATCTTTTGATTTTCTATGTGCTAATTGTTCCCTTTTTGTTACAGGTGCTTGCAGGGGTGCTGAAGGGCAGCGTTTTAGGTGCAGCAGAGGAAGAATCCACACGATAGAAAATTTTTTATGAATTTATTTAGTGTCAAAACTTTAGAAAATCTCTAAGTTAGGGTCCAAAATGCACAAAACTGTGAAAAATAAGTGACCGGTGGGTCTCGCTAGTAGTTTTTCAGCGTTTGCGACACAGTAGGTACAATCTTGGTCCACTAAAAGTGTTACTTTGAAAAATTTAATATGTAATTTCAATATTGTATGGGGAAATACCGATCAGGTATGAAGACTTTTTGAAAACTGTTAAGGCAATCTTTTGATTTTCTATGTGCTAATTGTTCCCTTTTTGTTACAGGTGCTTGCAGGGGTGCTGAAGGGCAGCGTTTTAGGTGCAGCAGAGGAAGAATCCACACGATAGAAAATTTTTTATGAATTTATTTAGTGTCAAAACTTTAGAAAATCTCTAAGTTAGGGTCCAAAATGCACAAAACTGTGAAAAATAAGTGACCGGTGGGTCTCGCTAGTAGTTTTTCAGCGTTTGCGACACAGTAGGTACAATCTTGGTCCACTAAAAGTGTTACTTTGAAAAATTTAATATGTAATTTCAATATTGTATGGGGAAATACCGATCAGGTATGAAGACTTTTTGAAAACTGTTAAGGCAATCTTTTGATTTTCTATGTGCTAATTGTTCCCTTTTTGTTACAGGTGCTTGCAGGGGTGCTGAAGGGCAGCGTTTTAGGTGCAGCAGAGGAAGAATCCACACGATAGAAAATTTTTTATGAATTTATTTAGTGTCAAAACTTTAGAAAATCTCTAAGTTAGGGTCCAAAATGCACAAAACTGTGAAAAATAAGTGACCGGTGGGTCTCGCTAGTAGTTTTTCAGCGTTTGCGACACAGTAGGTACAATCTTGGTCCACTAAAAGTGTTACTTTGAAAAATTTAATATGTAATTTCAATATTGTATGGGGAAATACCGATCAGGTATGAAGACTTTTTGAAAACTGTTAAGGCAATCTTTTGATTTTCTATGTGCTAATTGTTCCCTTTTTGTTACAGGTGCTTGCAGGGGTGCTGAAGGGCAGCGTTTTAGGTGCAGCAGAGGAAGAATCCACACGATAGAAAATTTTTTATGAATTTATTTAGTGTCAAAACTTTAGAAAATCTCTAAGTTAGGGTCCAAAATGCACAAAACTGTGAAAAATAAGTGACCGGTGGGTCTCGCTAGTAGTTTTTCAGCGTTTGCGACACAGTAGGTACAATCTTGGTCCACTAAAAGTGTTACTTTGAAAAATTTAATATGTAATTTCAATATTGTATGGGGAAATACCGATCAGGTATGAAGACTTTTTGAAAACTGTTAAGGCAATCTTTTGATTTTCTATGTGCTAATTGTTCCCTTTTTGTTACAGGTGCTTGCAGGGGTGCTGAAGGGCAGCGTTTTAGGTGCAGCAGAGGAAGAATCCACACGATAGAAAATTTTTTATGAATTTATTTAGTGTCAAAACTTTAGAAAATCTCTAAGTTAGGGTCCAAAATGCACAAAACTGTGAAAAATAAGTGACCGGTGGGTCTCGCTAGTAGTTTTTCAGCGTTTGCGACACAGTAGGTACAATCTTGGTCCACTAAAAGTGTTACTTTGAAAAATTTAATATGTAATTTCAATATTGTATGGGGAAATACCGATCAGGTATGAAGACTTTTTGAAAACTGTTAAGGCAATCTTTTGATTTTCTATGTGCTAATTGTTCCCTTTTTGTTACAGGTGCTTGCAGGGGTGCTGAAGGGCAGCGTTTTAGGTGCAGCAGAGGAAGAATCCACACGATAGAAAATTTTTTATGAATTTATTTAGTGTCAAAACTTTAGAAAATCTCTAAGTTAGGGTCCAAAATGCACAAAACTGTGAAAAATAAGTGACCGGTGGGTCTCGCTAGTAGTTTTTCAGCGTTTGCGACACAGTAGGTACAATCTTGGTCCACTAAAAGTGTTACTTTGAAAAATTTAATATGTAATTTCAATATTGTATGGGGAAATACCGATCAGGTATGAAGACTTTTTGAAAACTGTTAAGGCAATCTTTTGATTTTCTATGTGCTAATTGTTCCCTTTTTGTTACAGGTGCTTGCAGGGGTGCTGAAGGGCAGCGTTTTAGGTGCAGCAGAGGAAGAATCCACACGATAGAAAATTTTTTATGAATTTATTTAGTGTCAAAACTTTAGAAAATCTCTAAGTTAGGGTCCAAAATGCACAAAACTGTGAAAAATAAGTGACCGGTGGGTCTCGCTAGTAGTTTTTCAGCGTTTGCGACACAGTAGGTACAATCTTGGTCCACTAAAAGTGTTACTTTGAAAAATTTAATATGTAATTTCAATATTGTATGGGGAAATACCGATCAGGTATGAAGACTTTTTGAAAACTGTTAAGGCAATCTTTTGATTTTCTATGTGCTAATTGTTCCCTTTTTGTTACAGGTGCTTGCAGGGGTGCTGAAGGGCAGCGTTTTAGGTGCAGCAGAGGAAGAATCCACACGATAGAAAATTTTTTATGAATTTATTTAGTGTCAAAACTTTAGAAAATCTCTAAGTTAGGGTCCAAAATGCACAAAACTGTGAAAAATAAGTGACCGGTGGGTCTCGCTAGTAGTTTTTCAGCGTTTGCGACACAGTAGGTACAATCTTGGTCCACTAAAAGTGTTACTTTGAAAAATTTAATATGTAATTTCAATATTGTATGGGGAAATACCGATCAGGTATGAAGACTTTTTGAAAACTGTTAAGGCAATCTTTTGATTTTCTATGTGCTAATTGTTCCCTTTTTGTTACAGGTGCTTGCAGGGGTGCTGAAGGGCAGCGTTTTAGGTGCAGCAGAGGAAGAATCCACACGATAGAAAATTTTTTATGAATTTATTTAGTGTCAAAACTTTAGAAAATCTCTAAGTTAGGGTCCAAAATGCACAAAACTGTGAAAAATAAGTGACCGGTGGGTCTCGCTAGTAGTTTTTCAGCGTTTGCGACACAGTAGGTACAATCTTGGTCCACTAAAAGTGTTACTTTGAAAAATTTAATATGTAATTTCAATATTGTATGGGGAAATACCGATCAGGTATGAAGACTTTTTGAAAACTGTTAAGGCAATCTTTTGATTTTCTATGTGCTAATTGTTCCCTTTTTGTTACAGGTGCTTGCAGGGGTGCTGAAGGGCAGCGTTTTAGGTGCAGCAGAGGAAGAATCCACACGATAGAAAATTTTTTATGAATTTATTTAGTGTCAAAACTTTAGAAAATCTCTAAGTTAGGGTCCAAAATGCACAAAACTGTGAAAAATAAGTGACCGGTGGGTCTCGCTAGTAGTTTTTCAGCGTTTGCGACACAGTAGGTACAATCTTGGTCCACTAAAAGTGTTACTTTGAAAAATTTAATATGTAATTTCAATATTGTATGGGGAAATACCGATCAGGTATGAAGACTTTTTGAAAACTGTTAAGGCAATCTTTTGATTTTCTATGTGCTAATTGTTCCCTTTTTGTTACAGGTGCTTGCAGGGGTGCTGAAGGGCAGCGTTTTAGGTGCAGCAGAGGAAGAATCCACACGATAGAAAATTTTTTATGAATTTATTTAGTGTCAAAACTTTAGAAAATCTCTAAGTTAGGGTCCAAAATGCACAAAACTGTGAAAAATAAGTGACCGGTGGGTCTCGCTAGTAGTTTTTCAGCGTTTGCGACACAGTAGGTACAATCTTGGTCCACTAAAAGTGTTACTTTGAAAAATTTAATATGTAATTTCAATATTGTATGGGGAAATACCGATCAGGTATGAAGACTTTTTGAAAACTGTTAAGGCAATCTTTTGATTTTCTATGTGCTAATTGTTCCCTTTTTGTTACAGGTGCTTGCAGGGGTGCTGAAGGGCAGCGTTTTAGGTGCAGCAGAGGAAGAATCCACACGATAGAAAATTTTTTATGAATTTATTTAGTGTCAAAACTTTAGAAAATCTCTAAGTTAGGGTCCAAAATGCACAAAACTGTGAAAAATAAGTGACCGGTGGGTCTCGCTAGTAGTTTTTCAGCGTTTGCGACACAGTAGGTACAATCTTGGTCCACTAAAAGTGTTACTT
>CAVLYT010000014.1:0-113771 GCA_963675405.1 Cosmorhoe ocellata
GTTACTTTGAAAAATTTAATATGTAATTTCAATATTGTATGGGGAAATACCGATCAGGTATGAAGACTTTTTGAAAACTGTTAAGGCAATCTTTTGATTTTCTATGTGCTAATTGTTCCCTTTTTGTTACAGGTGCTTGCAGGGGTGCTGAAGGGCAGCGTTTTAGGTGCAGCAGAGGAAGAATCCACACGATAGAAAATTTTTTATGAATTTATTTAGTGTCAAAACTTTAGAAAATCTCTAAGTTAGGGTCCAAAATGCACAAAACTGTGAAAAATAAGTGACCGGTGGGTCTCGCTAGTAGTTTTTCAGCGTTTGCGACACAGTAGGTACAATCTTGGTCCACTAAAAGTGTTACTTTGAAAAATTTAATATGTAATTTCAATATTGTATGGGGAAATACCGATCAGGTATGAAGACTTTTTGAAAACTGTTAAGGCAATCTTTTGATTTTCTATGTGCTAATTGTTCCCTTTTTGTTACAGGTGCTTGCAGGGGTGCTGAAGGGCAGCGTTTTAGGTGCAGCAGAGGAAGAATCCACACGATAGAAAATTTTTTATGAATTTATTTAGTGTCAAAACTTTAGAAAATCTCTAAGTTAGGGTCCAAAATGCACAAAACTGTGAAAAATAAGTGACCGGTGGGTCTCGCTAGTAGTTTTTCAGCGTTTGCGACACAGTAGGTACAATCTTGGTCCACTAAAAGTGTTACTTTGAAAAATTTAATATGTAATTTCAATATTGTATGGGGAAATACCGATCAGGTATGAAGACTTTTTGAAAACTGTTAAGGCAATCTTTTGATTTTCCATGTGCTAATTGTTCCCTTTTTGTTACAGGTGCTTGCAGGGGTGCTGAAGGGCAGCGTTTTAGGTGCAGCAGAGGAAGAATCCACACGATAGAAAATTTTTTATGAATTTATTTAGTGTCAAAACTTTAGAAAATCTCTAAGTTAGGGTCCAAAATGCACAAAACTGTGAAAAATAAGTGACCGGTGGGTCTCGCTAGTAGTTTTTCAGCGTTTGCGACACAGTAGGTACAATCTTGGTCCACTAAAAGTGTTACTTTGAAAAATTTAATATGTAATTTCAATATTGTATGGGGAAATACCGATCAGGTATGAAGACTTTTTGAAAACTGTTAAGGCAATCTTTTGATTTTCTATGTGCTAATTGTTCCCTTTTTGTTACAGGTGCTTGCAGGGGTGCTGAAGGGCAGCGTTTTAGGTGCAGCAGAGGAAGAATCCACACGATAGAAAATTTTTTATGAATTTATTTAGTGTCAAAACTTTAGAAAATCTCTAAGTTAGGGTCCAAAATGCACAAAACTGTGAAAAATAAGTGACCGGTGGGTCTCGCTAGTAGTTTTTCAGCGTTTGCGACACAGTAGGTACAATCTTGGTCCACTAAAAGTGTTACTTTGAAAAATTTAATATGTAATTTCAATATTGTATGGGGAAATACCGATCAGGTATGAAGACTTTTTGAAAACTGTTAAGGCAATCTTTTGATTTTCTATGTGCTAATTGTTCCCTTTTTGTTACAGGTGCTTGCAGGGGTGCTGAAGGGCAGCGTTTTAGGTGCAGCAGAGGAAGAATCCACACGATAGAAAATTTTTTATGAATTTATTTAGTGTCAAAACTTTAGAAAATCTCTAAGTTAGGGTCCAAAATGCACAAAACTGTGAAAAATAAGTGACCGGTGGGTCTCGCTAGTAGTTTTTCAGCGTTTGCGACACAGTAGGTACAATCTTGGTCCACTAAAAGTGTTACTTTGAAAAATTTAATATGTAATTTCAATATTGTATGGGGAAATACCGATCAGGTATGAAGACTTTTTGAAAACTGTTAAGGCAATCTTTTGATTTTCTATGTGCTAATTGTTCCCTTTTTGTTACAGGTGCTTGCAGGGGTGCTGAAGGGCAGCGTTTTAGGTGCAGCAGAGGAAGAATCCACACGATAGAAAATTTTTTATGAATTTATTTAGTGTCAAAACTTTAGAAAATCTCTAAGTTAGGGTCCAAAATGCACAAAACTGTGAAAAATAAGTGACCGGTGGGTCTCGCTAGTAGTTTTTCAGCGTTTGCGACACAGTAGGTACAATCTTGGTCCACTAAAAGTGTTACTTTGAAAAATTTAATATGTAATTTCAATATTGTATGGGGAAATACCGATCAGGTATGAAGACTTTTTGAAAACTGTTAAGGCAATCTTTTGATTTTCTATGTGCTAATTGTTCCCTTTTTGTTACAGGTGCTTGCAGGGGTGCTGAAGGGCAGCGTTTTAGGTGCAGCAGAGGAAGAATCCACACGATAGAAAATTTTTTATGAATTTATTTAGTGTCAAAACTTTAGAAAATCTCTAAGTTAGGGTCCAAAATGCACAAAACTGTGAAAAATAAGTGACCGGTGGGTCTCGCTAGTAGTTTTTCAGCGTTTGCGACACAGTAGGTACAATCTTGGTCCACTAAAAGTGTTACTTTGAAAAATTTAATATGTAATTTCAATATTGTATGGGGAAATACCGATCAGGTATGAAGACTTTTTGAAAACTGTTAAGGCAATCTTTTGATTTTCTATGTGCTAATTGTTCCCTTTTTGTTACAGGTGCTTGCAGGGGTGCTGAAGGGCAGCGTTTTAGGTGCAGCAGAGGAAGAATCCACACGATAGAAAATTTTTTATGAATTTATTTAGTGTCAAAACTTTAGAAAATCTCTAAGTTAGGGTCCAAAATGCACAAAACTGTGAAAAATAAGTGACCGGTGGGTCTCGCTAGTAGTTTTTCAGCGTTTGCGACACAGTAGGTACAATCTTGGTCCACTAAAAGTGTTACTTTGAAAAATTTAATATGTAATTTCAATATTGTATGGGGAAATACCGATCAGGTATGAAGACTTTTTGAAAACTGTTAAGGCAATCTTTTGATTTTCTATGTGCTAATTGTTCCCTTTTTGTTACAGGTGCTTGCAGGGGTGCTGAAGGGCAGCGTTTTAGGTGCAGCAGAGGAAGAATCCACACGATAGAAAATTTTTTATGAATTTATTTAGTGTCAAAACTTTAGAAAATCTCTAAGTTAGGGTCCAAAATGCACAAAACTGTGAAAAATAAGTGACCGGTGGGTCTCGCTAGTAGTTTTTCAGCGTTTGCGACACAGTAGGTACAATCTTGGTCCACTAAAAGTGTTACTTTGAAAAATTTAATATGTAATTTCAATATTGTATGGGGAAATACCGATCAGGTATGAAGACTTTTTGAAAACTGTTAAGGCAATCTTTTGATTTTCTATGTGCTAATTGTTCCCTTTTTGTTACAGGTGCTTGCAGGGGTGCTGAAGGGCAGCGTTTTAGGTGCAGCAGAGGAAGAATCCACACGATAGAAAATTTTTTATGAATTTATTTAGTGTCAAAACTTTAGAAAATCTCTAAGTTAGGGTCCAAAATGCACAAAACTGTGAAAAATAAGTGACCGGTGGGTCTCGCTAGTAGTTTTTCAGCGTTTGCGACACAGTAGGTACAATCTTGGTCCACTAAAAGTGTTACTTTGAAAAATTTAATATGTAATTTCAATATTGTATGGGGAAATACCGATCAGGTATGAAGACTTTTTGAAAACTGTTAAGGCAATCTTTTGATTTTCTATGTGCTAATTGTTCCCTTTTTGTTACAGGTGCTTGCAGGGGTGCTGAAGGGCAGCGTTTTAGGTGCAGCAGAGGAAGAATCCACACGATAGAAAATTTTTTATGAATTTATTTAGTGTCAAAACTTTAGAAAATCTCTAAGTTAGGGTCCAAAATGCACAAAACTGTGAAAAATAAGTGACCGGTGGGTCTCGCTAGTAGTTTTTCAGCGTTTGCGACACAGTAGGTACAATCTTGGTCCACTAAAAGTGTTACTTTGAAAAATTTAATATGTAATTTCAATATTGTATGGGGAAATACCGATCAGGTATGAAGACTTTTTGAAAACTGTTAAGGCAATCTTTTGATTTTCTATGTGCTAATTGTTCCCTTTTTGTTACAGGTGCTTGCAGGGGTGCTGAAGGGCAGCGTTTTAGGTGCAGCAGAGGAAGAATCCACACGATAGAAAATTTTTTATGAATTTATTTAGTGTCAAAACTTTAGAAAATCTCTAAGTTAGGGTCCAAAATGCACAAAACTGTGAAAAATAAGTGACCGGTGGGTCTCGCTAGTAGTTTTTCAGCGTTTGCGACACAGTAGGTACAATCTTGGTCCACTAAAAGTGTTACTTTGAAAAATTTAATATGTAATTTCAATATTGTATGGGGAAATACCGATCAGGTATGAAGACTTTTTGAAAACTGTTAAGGCAATCTTTTGATTTTCTATGTGCTAATTGTTCCCTTTTTGTTACAGGTGCTTGCAGGGGTGCTGAAGGGCAGCGTTTTAGGTGCAGCAGAGGAAGAATCCACACGATAGAAAATTTTTTATGAATTTATTTAGTGTCAAAACTTTAGAAAATCTCTAAGTTAGGGTCCAAAATGCACAAAACTGTGAAAAATAAGTGACCGGTGGGTCTCGCTAGTAGTTTTTCAGCGTTTGCGACACAGTAGGTACAATCTTGGTCCACTAAAAGTGTTACTTTGAAAAATTTAATATGTAATTTCAATATTGTATGGGGAAATACCGATCAGGTATGAAGACTTTTTGAAAACTGTTAAGGCAATCTTTTGATTTTCTATGTGCTAATTGTTCCCTTTTTGTTACAGGTGCTTGCAGGGGTGCTGAAGGGCAGCGTTTTAGGTGCAGCAGAGGAAGAATCCACACGATAGAAAATTTTTTATGAATTTATTTAGTGTCAAAACTTTAGAAAATCTCTAAGTTAGGGTCCAAAATGCACAAAACTGTGAAAAATAAGTGACCGGTGGGTCTCGCTAGTAGTTTTTCAGCGTTTGCGACACAGTAGGTACAATCTTGGTCCACTAAAAGTGTTACTTTGAAAAATTTAATATGTAATTTCAATATTGTATGGGGAAATACCGATCAGGTATGAAGACTTTTTGAAAACTGTTAAGGCAATCTTTTGATTTTCTATGTGCTAATTGTTCCCTTTTTGTTACAGGTGCTTGCAGGGGTGCTGAAGGGCAGCGTTTTAGGTGCAGCAGAGGAAGAATCCACACGATAGAAAATTTTTTATGAATTTATTTAGTGTCAAAACTTTAGAAAATCTCTAAGTTAGGGTCCAAAATGCACAAAACTGTGAAAAATAAGTGACCGGTGGGTCTCGCTAGTAGTTTTTCAGCGTTTGCGACACAGTAGGTACAATCTTGGTCCACTAAAAGTGTTACTTTGAAAAATTTAATATGTAATTTCAATATTGTATGGGGAAATACCGATCAGGTATGAAGACTTTTTGAAAACTGTTAAGGCAATCTTTTGATTTTCTATGTGCTAATTGTTCCCTTTTTGTTACAGGTGCTTGCAGGGGTGCTGAAGGGCAGCGTTTTAGGTGCAGCAGAGGAAGAATCCACACGATAGAAAATTTTTTATGAATTTATTTAGTGTCAAAACTTTAGAAAATCTCTAAGTTAGGGTCCAAAATGCACAAAACTGTGAAAAATAAGTGACCGGTGGGTCTCGCTAGTAGTTTTTCAGCGTTTGCGACACAGTAGGTACAATCTTGGTCCACTAAAAGTGTTACTTTGAAAAATTTAATATGTAATTTCAATATTGTATGGGGAAATACCGATCAGGTATGAAGACTTTTTGAAAACTGTTAAGGCAATCTTTTGATTTTCTATGTGCTAATTGTTCCCTTTTTGTTACAGGTGCTTGCAGGGGTGCTGAAGGGCAGCGTTTTAGGTGCAGCAGAGGAAGAATCCACACGATAGAAAATTTTTTATGAATTTATTTAGTGTCAAAACTTTAGAAAATCTCTAAGTTAGGGTCCAAAATGCACAAAACTGTGAAAAATAAGTGACCGGTGGGTCTCGCTAGTAGTTTTTCAGCGTTTGCGACACAGTAGGTACAATCTTGGTCCACTAAAAGTGTTACTTTGAAAAATTTAATATGTAATTTCAATATTGTATGGGGAAATACCGATCAGGTATGAAGACTTTTTGAAAACTGTTAAGGCAATCTTTTGATTTTCTATGTGCTAATTGTTCCCTTTTTGTTACAGGTGCTTGCAGGGGTGCTGAAGGGCAGCGTTTTAGGTGCAGCAGAGGAAGAATCCACACGATAGAAAATTTTTTATGAATTTATTTAGTGTCAAAACTTTAGAAAATCTCTAAGTTAGGGTCCAAAATGCACAAAACTGTGAAAAATAAGTGACCGGTGGGTCTCGCTAGTAGTTTTTCAGCGTTTGCGACACAGTAGGTACAATCTTGGTCCACTAAAAGTGTTACTTTGAAAAATTTAATATGTAATTTCAATATTGTATGGGGAAATACCGATCAGGTATGAAGACTTTTTGAAAACTGTTAAGGCAATCTTTTGATTTTCTATGTGCTAATTGTTCCCTTTTTGTTACAGGTGCTTGCAGGGGTGCTGAAGGGCAGCGTTTTAGGTGCAGCAGAGGAAGAATCCACACGATAGAAAATTTTTTATGAATTTATTTAGTGTCAAAACTTTAGAAAATCTCTAAGTTAGGGTCCAAAATGCACAAAACTGTGAAAAATAAGTGACCGGTGGGTCTCGCTAGTAGTTTTTCAGCGTTTGCGACACAGTAGGTACAATCTTGGTCCACTAAAAGTGTTACTTTGAAAAATTTAATATGTAATTTCAATATTGTATGGGGAAATACCGATCAGGTATGAAGACTTTTTGAAAACTGTTAAGGCAATCTTTTGATTTTCTATGTGCTAATTGTTCCCTTTTTGTTACAGGTGCTTGCAGGGGTGCTGAAGGGCAGCGTTTTAGGTGCAGCAGAGGAAGAATCCACACGATAGAAAATTTTTTATGAATTTATTTAGTGTCAAAACTTTAGAAAATCTCTAAGTTAGGGTCCAAAATGCACAAAACTGTGAAAAATAAGTGACCGGTGGGTCTCGCTAGTAGTTTTTCAGCGTTTGCGACACAGTAGGTACAATCTTGGTCCACTAAAAGTGTTACTTTGAAAAATTTAATATGTAATTTCAATATTGTATGGGGAAATACCGATCAGGTATGAAGACTTTTTGAAAACTGTTAAGGCAATCTTTTGATTTTCTATGTGCTAATTGTTCCCTTTTTGTTACAGGTGCTTGCAGGGGTGCTGAAGGGCAGCGTTTTAGGTGCAGCAGAGGAAGAATCCACACGATAGAAAATTTTTTATGAATTTATTTAGTGTCAAAACTTTAGAAAATCTCTAAGTTAGGGTCCAAAATGCACAAAACTGTGAAAAATAAGTGACCGGTGGGTCTCGCTAGTAGTTTTTCAGCGTTTGCGACACAGTAGGTACAATCTTGGTCCACTAAAAGTGTTACTTTGAAAAATTTAATATGTAATTTCAATATTGTATGGGGAAATACCGATCAGGTATGAAGACTTTTTGAAAACTGTTAAGGCAATCTTTTGATTTTCTATGTGCTAATTGTTCCCTTTTTGTTACAGGTGCTTGCAGGGGTGCTGAAGGGCAGCGTTTTAGGTGCAGCAGAGGAAGAATCCACACGATAGAAAATTTTTTATGAATTTATTTAGTGTCAAAACTTTAGAAAATCTCTAAGTTAGGGTCCAAAATGCACAAAACTGTGAAAAATAAGTGACCGGTGGGTCTCGCTAGTAGTTTTTCAGCGTTTGCGACACAGTAGGTACAATCTTGGTCCACTAAAAGTGTTACTTTGAAAAATTTAATATGTAATTTCAATATTGTATGGGGAAATACCGATCAGGTATGAAGACTTTTTGAAAACTGTTAAGGCAATCTTTTGATTTTCTATGTGCTAATTGTTCCCTTTTTGTTACAGGTGCTTGCAGGGGTGCTGAAGGGCAGCGTTTTAGGTGCAGCAGAGGAAGAATCCACACGATAGAAAATTTTTTATGAATTTATTTAGTGTCAAAACTTTAGAAAATCTCTAAGTTAGGGTCCAAAATGCACAAAACTGTGAAAAATAAGTGACCGGTGGGTCTCGCTAGTAGTTTTTCAGCGTTTGCGACACAGTAGGTACAATCTTGGTCCACTAAAAGTGTTACTTTGAAAAATTTAATATGTAATTTCAATATTGTATGGGGAAATACCGATCAGGTATGAAGACTTTTTGAAAACTGTTAAGGCAATCTTTTGATTTTCTATGTGCTAATTGTTCCCTTTTTGTTACAGGTGCTTGCAGGGGTGCTGAAGGGCAGCGTTTTAGGTGCAGCAGAGGAAGAATCCACACGATAGAAAATTTTTTATGAATTTATTTAGTGTCAAAACTTTAGAAAATCTCTAAGTTAGGGTCCAAAATGCACAAAACTGTGAAAAATAAGTGACCGGTGGGTCTCGCTAGTAGTTTTTCAGCGTTTGCGACACAGTAGGTACAATCTTGGTCCACTAAAAGTGTTACTTTGAAAAATTTAATATGTAATTTCAATATTGTATGGGGAAATACCGATCAGGTATGAAGACTTTTTGAAAACTGTTAAGGCAATCTTTTGATTTTCTATGTGCTAATTGTTCCCTTTTTGTTACAGGTGCTTGCAGGGGTGCTGAAGGGCAGCGTTTTAGGTGCAGCAGAGGAAGAATCCACACGATAGAAAATTTTTTATGAATTTATTTAGTGTCAAAACTTTAGAAAATCTCTAAGTTAGGGTCCAAAATGCACAAAACTGTGAAAAATAAGTGACCGGTGGGTCTCGCTAGTAGTTTTTCAGCGTTTGCGACACAGTAGGTACAATCTTGGTCCACTAAAAGTGTTACTTTGAAAAATTTAATATGTAATTTCAATATTGTATGGGGAAATACCGATCAGGTATGAAGACTTTTTGAAAACTGTTAAGGCAATCTTTTGATTTTCTATGTGCTAATTGTTCCCTTTTTGTTACAGGTGCTTGCAGGGGTGCTGAAGGGCAGCGTTTTAGGTGCAGCAGAGGAAGAATCCACACGATAGAAAATTTTTTATGAATTTATTTAGTGTCAAAACTTTAGAAAATCTCTAAGTTAGGGTCCAAAATGCACAAAACTGTGAAAAATAAGTGACCGGTGGGTCTCGCTAGTAGTTTTTCAGCGTTTGCGACACAGTAGGTACAATCTTGGTCCACTAAAAGTGTTACTTTGAAAAATTTAATATGTAATTTCAATATTGTATGGGGAAATACCGATCAGGTATGAAGACTTTTTGAAAACTGTTAAGGCAATCTTTTGATTTTCTATGTGCTAATTGTTCCCTTTTTGTTACAGGTGCTTGCAGGGGTGCTGAAGGGCAGCGTTTTAGGTGCAGCAGAGGAAGAATCCACACGATAGAAAATTTTTTATGAATTTATTTAGTGTCAAAACTTTAGAAAATCTCTAAGTTAGGGTCCAAAATGCACAAAACTGTGAAAAATAAGTGACCGGTGGGTCTCGCTAGTAGTTTTTCAGCGTTTGCGACACAGTAGGTACAATCTTGGTCCACTAAAAGTGTTACTTTGAAAAATTTAATATGTAATTTCAATATTGTATGGGGAAATACCGATCAGGTATGAAGACTTTTTGAAAACTGTTAAGGCAATCTTTTGATTTTCTATGTGCTAATTGTTCCCTTTTTGTTACAGGTGCTTGCAGGGGTGCTGAAGGGCAGCGTTTTAGGTGCAGCAGAGGAAGAATCCACACGATAGAAAATTTTTTATGAATTTATTTAGTGTCAAAACTTTAGAAAATCTCTAAGTTAGGGTCCAAAATGCACAAAACTGTGAAAAATAAGTGACCGGTGGGTCTCGCTAGTAGTTTTTCAGCGTTTGCGACACAGTAGGTACAATCTTGGTCCACTAAAAGTGTTACTTTGAAAAATTTAATATGTAATTTCAATATTGTATGGGGAAATACCGATCAGGTATGAAGACTTTTTGAAAACTGTTAAGGCAATCTTTTGATTTTCTATGTGCTAATTGTTCCCTTTTTGTTACAGGTGCTTGCAGGGGTGCTGAAGGGCAGCGTTTTAGGTGCAGCAGAGGAAGAATCCACACGATAGAAAATTTTTTATGAATTTATTTAGTGTCAAAACTTTAGAAAATCTCTAAGTTAGGGTCCAAAATGCACAAAACTGTGAAAAATAAGTGACCGGTGGGTCTCGCTAGTAGTTTTTCAGCGTTTGCGACACAGTAGGTACAATCTTGGTCCACTAAAAGTGTTACTTTGAAAAATTTAATATGTAATTTCAATATTGTATGGGGAAATACCGATCAGGTATGAAGACTTTTTGAAAACTGTTAAGGCAATCTTTTGATTTTCTATGTGCTAATTGTTCCCTTTTTGTTACAGGTGCTTGCAGGGGTGCTGAAGGGCAGCGTTTTAGGTGCAGCAGAGGAAGAATCCACACGATAGAAAATTTTTTATGAATTTATTTAGTGTCAAAACTTTAGAAAATCTCTAAGTTAGGGTCCAAAATGCACAAAACTGTGAAAAATAAGTGACCGGTGGGTCTCGCTAGTAGTTTTTCAGCGTTTGCGACACAGTAGGTACAATCTTGGTCCACTAAAAGTGTTACTTTGAAAAATTTAATATGTAATTTCAATATTGTATGGGGAAATACCGATCAGGTATGAAGACTTTTTGAAAACTGTTAAGGCAATCTTTTGATTTTCTATGTGCTAATTGTTCCCTTTTTGTTACAGGTGCTTGCAGGGGTGCTGAAGGGCAGCGTTTTAGGTGCAGCAGAGGAAGAATCCACACGATAGAAAATTTTTTATGAATTTATTTAGTGTCAAAACTTTAGAAAATCTCTAAGTTAGGGTCCAAAATGCACAAAACTGTGAAAAATAAGTGACCGGTGGGTCTCGCTAGTAGTTTTTCAGCGTTTGCGACACAGTAGGTACAATCTTGGTCCACTAAAAGTGTTACTTTGAAAAATTTAATATGTAATTTCAATATTGTATGGGGAAATACCGATCAGGTATGAAGACTTTTTGAAAACTGTTAAGGCAATCTTTTGATTTTCTATGTGCTAATTGTTCCCTTTTTGTTACAGGTGCTTGCAGGGGTGCTGAAGGGCAGCGTTTTAGGTGCAGCAGAGGAAGAATCCACACGATAGAAAATTTTTTATGAATTTATTTAGTGTCAAAACTTTAGAAAATCTCTAAGTTAGGGTCCAAAATGCACAAAACTGTGAAAAATAAGTGACCGGTGGGTCTCGCTAGTAGTTTTTCAGCGTTTGCGACACAGTAGGTACAATCTTGGTCCACTAAAAGTGTTACTTTGAAAAATTTAATATGTAATTTCAATATTGTATGGGGAAATACCGATCAGGTATGAAGACTTTTTGAAAACTGTTAAGGCAATCTTTTGATTTTCTATGTGCTAATTGTTCCCTTTTTGTTACAGGTGCTTGCAGGGGTGCTGAAGGGCAGCGTTTTAGGTGCAGCAGAGGAAGAATCCACACGATAGAAAATTTTTTATGAATTTATTTAGTGTCAAAACTTTAGAAAATCTCTAAGTTAGGGTCCAAAATGCACAAAACTGTGAAAAATAAGTGACCGGTGGGTCTCGCTAGTAGTTTTTCAGCGTTTGCGACACAGTAGGTACAATCTTGGTCCACTAAAAGTGTTACTTTGAAAAATTTAATATGTAATTTCAATATTGTATGGGGAAATACCGATCAGGTATGAAGACTTTTTGAAAACTGTTAAGGCAATCTTTTGATTTTCTATGTGCTAATTGTTCCCTTTTTGTTACAGGTGCTTGCAGGGGTGCTGAAGGGCAGCGTTTTAGGTGCAGCAGAGGAAGAATCCACACGATAGAAAATTTTTTATGAATTTATTTAGTGTCAAAACTTTAGAAAATCTCTAAGTTAGGGTCCAAAATGCACAAAACTGTGAAAAATAAGTGACCGGTGGGTCTCGCTAGTAGTTTTTCAGCGTTTGCGACACAGTAGGTACAATCTTGGTCCACTAAAAGTGTTACTTTGAAAAATTTAATATGTAATTTCAATATTGTATGGGGAAATACCGATCAGGTATGAAGACTTTTTGAAAACTGTTAAGGCAATCTTTTGATTTTCTATGTGCTAATTGTTCCCTTTTTGTTACAGGTGCTTGCAGGGGTGCTGAAGGGCAGCGTTTTAGGTGCAGCAGAGGAAGAATCCACACGATAGAAAATTTTTTATGAATTTATTTAGTGTCAAAACTTTAGAAAATCTCTAAGTTAGGGTCCAAAATGCACAAAACTGTGAAAAATAAGTGACCGGTGGGTCTCGCTAGTAGTTTTTCAGCGTTTGCGACACAGTAGGTACAATCTTGGTCCACTAAAAGTGTTACTTTGAAAAATTTAATATGTAATTTCAATATTGTATGGGGAAATACCGATCAGGTATGAAGACTTTTTGAAAACTGTTAAGGCAATCTTTTGATTTTCTATGTGCTAATTGTTCCCTTTTTGTTACAGGTGCTTGCAGGGGTGCTGAAGGGCAGCGTTTTAGGTGCAGCAGAGGAAGAATCCACACGATAGAAAATTTTTTATGAATTTATTTAGTGTCAAAACTTTAGAAAATCTCTAAGTTAGGGTCCAAAATGCACAAAACTGTGAAAAATAAGTGACCGGTGGGTCTCGCTAGTAGTTTTTCAGCGTTTGCGACACAGTAGGTACAATCTTGGTCCACTAAAAGTGTTACTTTGAAAAATTTAATATGTAATTTCAATATTGTATGGGGAAATACCGATCAGGTATGAAGACTTTTTGAAAACTGTTAAGGCAATCTTTTGATTTTCTATGTGCTAATTGTTCCCTTTTTGTTACAGGTGCTTGCAGGGGTGCTGAAGGGCAGCGTTTTAGGTGCAGCAGAGGAAGAATCCACACGATAGAAAATTTTTTATGAATTTATTTAGTGTCAAAACTTTAGAAAATCTCTAAGTTAGGGTCCAAAATGCACAAAACTGTGAAAAATAAGTGACCGGTGGGTCTCGCTAGTAGTTTTTCAGCGTTTGCGACACAGTAGGTACAATCTTGGTCCACTAAAAGTGTTACTTTGAAAAATTTAATATGTAATTTCAATATTGTATGGGGAAATACCGATCAGGTATGAAGACTTTTTGAAAACTGTTAAGGCAATCTTTTGATTTTCTATGTGCTAATTGTTCCCTTTTTGTTACAGGTGCTTGCAGGGGTGCTGAAGGGCAGCGTTTTAGGTGCAGCAGAGGAAGAATCCACACGATAGAAAATTTTTTATGAATTTATTTAGTGTCAAAACTTTAGAAAATCTCTAAGTTAGGGTCCAAAATGCACAAAACTGTGAAAAATAAGTGACCGGTGGGTCTCGCTAGTAGTTTTTCAGCGTTTGCGACACAGTAGGTACAATCTTGGTCCACTAAAAGTGTTACTTTGAAAAATTTAATATGTAATTTCAATATTGTATGGGGAAATACCGATCAGGTATGAAGACTTTTTGAAAACTGTTAAGGCAATCTTTTGATTTTCTATGTGCTAATTGTTCCCTTTTTGTTACAGGTGCTTGCAGGGGTGCTGAAGGGCAGCGTTTTAGGTGCAGCAGAGGAAGAATCCACACGATAGAAAATTTTTTATGAATTTATTTAGTGTCAAAACTTTAGAAAATCTCTAAGTTAGGGTCCAAAATGCACAAAACTGTGAAAAATAAGTGACCGGTGGGTCTCGCTAGTAGTTTTTCAGCGTTTGCGACACAGTAGGTACAATCTTGGTCCACTAAAAGTGTTACTTTGAAAAATTTAATATGTAATTTCAATATTGTATGGGGAAATACCGATCAGGTATGAAGACTTTTTGAAAACTGTTAAGGCAATCTTTTGATTTTCTATGTGCTAATTGTTCCCTTTTTTTTACAGGTGCTTGCAGGGGTGCTGAAGGGCAGCGTTTTAGGTGCAGCAGAGGAAGAATCCACACGATAGAAAATTTTTTATGAATTTATTTAGTGTCAAAACTTTAGAAAATCTCTAAGTTAGGGTCCAAAATGCACAAAACTGTGAAAAATAAGTGACCGGTGGGTCTCGCTAGTAGTTTTTCAGCGTTTGCGACACAGTAGGTACAATCTTGGTCCACTAAAAGTGTTACTTTGAAAAATTTAATATGTAATTTCAATATTGTATGGGGAAATACCGATCAGGTATGAAGACTTTTTGAAAACTGTTAAGGCAATCTTTTGATTTTCTATGTGCTAATTGTTCCCTTTTTGTTACAGGTGCTTGCAGGGGTGCTGAAGGGCAGCGTTTTAGGTGCAGCAGAGGAAGAATCCACACGATAGAAAATTTTTTATGAATTTATTTAGTGTCAAAACTTTAGAAAATCTCTAAGTTAGGGTCCAAAATGCACAAAACTGTGAAAAATAAGTGACCGGTGGGTCTCGCTAGTAGTTTTTCAGCGTTTGCGACACAGTAGGTACAATCTTGGTCCACTAAAAGTGTTACTTTGAAAAATTTAATATGTAATTTCAATATTGTATGGGGAAATACCGATCAGGTATGAAGACTTTTTGAAAACTGTTAAGGCAATCTTTTGATTTTCTATGTGCTAATTGTTCCCTTTTTGTTACAGGTGCTTGCAGGGGTGCTGAAGGGCAGCGTTTTAGGTGCAGCAGAGGAAGAATCCACACGATAGAAATTTTTTTATGAATTTATTTAGTGTCAAAACTTTAGAAAATCTCTAAGTTAGGGTCCAAAATGCACAAAACTGTGAAAAATAAGTGACCGGTGGGTCTCGCTAGTAGTTTTTCAGCGTTTGCGACACAGTAGGTACAATCTTGGTCCACTAAAAGTGTTACTTTGAAAAATTTAATATGTAATTTCAATATTGTATGGGGAAATACCGATCAGGTATGAAGACTTTTTGAAAACTGTTAAGGCAATCTTTTGATTTTCTATGTGCTAATTGTTCCCTTTTTGTTACAGGTGCTTGCAGGGGTGCTGAAGGGCAGCGTTTTAGGTGCAGCAGAGGAAGAATCCACACGATAGAAAATTTTTTATGAATTTATTTAGTGTCAAAACTTTAGAAAATCTCTAAGTTAGGGTCCAAAATGCACAAAACTGTGAAAAATAAGTGACCGGTGGGTCTCGCTAGTAGTTTTTCAGCGTTTGCGACACAGTAGGTACAATCTTGGTCCACTAAAAGTGTTACTTTGAAAAATTTAATATGTAATTTCAATATTGTATGGGGAAATACCGATCAGGTATGAAGACTTTTTGAAAACTGTTAAGGCAATCTTTTGATTTTCTATGTGCTAATTGTTCCCTTTTTGTTACAGGTGCTTGCAGGGGTGCTGAAGGGCAGCGTTTTAGGTGCAGCAGAGGAAGAATCCACACGATAGAAAATTTTTTATGAATTTATTTAGTGTCAAAACTTTAGAAAATCTCTAAGTTAGGGTCCAAAATGCACAAAACTGTGAAAAATAAGTGACCGGTGGGTCTCGCTAGTAGTTTTTCAGCGTTTGCGACACAGTAGGTACAATCTTGGTCCACTAAAAGTGTTACTTTGAAAAATTTAATATGTAATTTCAATATTGTATGGGGAAATACCGATCAGGTATGAAGACTTTTTGAAAACTGTTAAGGCAATCTTTTGATTTTCTATGTGCTAATTGTTCCCTTTTTGTTACAGGTGCTTGCAGGGGTGCTGAAGGGCAGCGTTTTAGGTGCAGCAGAGGAAGAATCCACACGATAGAAAATTTTTTATGAATTTATTTAGTGTCAAAACTTTAGAAAATCTCTAAGTTAGGGTCCAAAATGCACAAAACTGTGAAAAATAAGTGACCGGTGGGTCTCGCTAGTAGTTTTTCAGCGTTTGCGACACAGTAGGTACAATCTTGGTCCACTAAAAGTGTTACTTTGAAAAATTTAATATGTAATTTCAATATTGTATGGGGAAATACCGATCAGGTATGAAGACTTTTTGAAAACTGTTAAGGCAATCTTTTGATTTTCTATGTGCTAATTGTTCCCTTTTTGTTACAGGTGCTTGCAGGGGTGCTGAAGGGCAGCGTTTTAGGTGCAGCAGAGGAAGAATCCACACGATAGAAAATTTTTTATGAATTTATTTAGTGTCAAAACTTTAGAAAATCTCTAAGTTAGGGTCCAAAATGCACAAAACTGTGAAAAATAAGTGACCGGTGGGTCTCGCTAGTAGTTTTTCAGCGTTTGCGACACAGTAGGTACAATCTTGGTCCACTAAAAGTGTTACTTTGAAAAATTTAATATGTAATTTCAATATTGTATGGGGAAATACCGATCAGGTATGAAGACTTTTTGAAAACTGTTAAGGCAATCTTTTGATTTTCTATGTGCTAATTGTTCCCTTTTTGTTACAGGTGCTTGCAGGGGTGCTGAAGGGCAGCGTTTTAGGTGCAGCAGAGGAAGAATCCACACGATAGAAAATTTTTTATGAATTTATTTAGTGTCAAAACTTTAGAAAATCTCTAAGTTAGGGTCCAAAATGCACAAAACTGTGAAAAATAAGTGACCGGTGGGTCTCGCTAGTAGTTTTTCAGCGTTTGCGACACAGTAGGTACAATCTTGGTCCACTAAAAGTGTTACTTTGAAAAATTTAATATGTAATTTCAATATTGTATGGGGAAATACCGATCAGGTATGAAGACTTTTTGAAAACTGTTAAGGCAATCTTTTGATTTTCTATGTGCTAATTGTTCCCTTTTTGTTACAGGTGCTTGCAGGGGTGCTGAAGGGCAGCGTTTTAGGTGCAGCAGAGGAAGAATCCACACGATAGAAAATTTTTTATGAATTTATTTAGTGTCAAAACTTTAGAAAATCTCTAAGTTAGGGTCCAAAATGCACAAAACTGTGAAAAATAAGTGACCGGTGGGTCTCGCTAGTAGTTTTTCAGCGTTTGCGACACAGTAGGTACAATCTTGGTCCACTAAAAGTGTTACTTTGAAAAATTTAATATGTAATTTCAATATTGTATGGGGAAATACCGATCAGGTATGAAGACTTTTTGAAAACTGTTAAGGCAATCTTTTGATTTTCTATGTGCTAATTGTTCCCTTTTTGTTACAGGTGCTTGCAGGGGTGCTGAAGGGCAGCGTTTTAGGTGCAGCAGAGGAAGAATCCACACGATAGAAAATTTTTTATGAATTTATTTAGTGTCAAAACTTTAGAAAATCTCTAAGTTAGGGTCCAAAATGCACAAAACTGTGAAAAATAAGTGACCGGTGGGTCTCGCTAGTAGTTTTTCAGCGTTTGCGACACAGTAGGTACAATCTTGGTCCACTAAAAGTGTTACTTTGAAAAATTTAATATCAGCGTTTTACCTACCAATAAAACGCTTATTAAGCTGAAAACGTTATTTAAAACCTTATTAAAATGAGAGAGCGAGTCTGTTTTTCTAAAGCGAGTCGGTCTTAGTTTGAATTCTCCCGGTCTTATCTGTGGCTCCGTGTGACGTCACCCCGCCCCTTCCACTATCTGTCTGTAGGTAAGTTCACCAGGTGGGGAGCACTGCGAGCATGCCTCATTGGGTCTCAAAAATAAAATAAAAATATGTTAATATTTACACCTATTGCGATATACTATAAGTCAATAGGCTATTTACTAGGGTAGGTGTGTGTAGGTACTTTAGATAAGTTATTTTGAAATACACACCCTCCTTGCCAGGCAGAAATAAAATATAAGGTTTTAAATAACGTTTTCAGCTTAATAAGCGTTTTATTGGTAGGTAAAACGCTGATATTAAGCATTTAAACGGTTATTTAAAACCTTATTAAAATGAGACCTGCTTGTTATCGCCTGGTGGACAGAATATTAAAAAACGCCAATGTGATAAAAATAAAAATACCTAGGTACTATTAAGTAGGTAGTAGATAGGTACATGAATCAACCTATGATAAGAAAAAACATTCAGTTTATAGAAAAAATCCAGAGTTTATTATTCCAAAAACATAGGTAGGCAATATATATAGGTATTCATTCAAAATTAGGTTACTTAGGTACATTCTACTTACAGGTAGGTTACCTAGGCATAAATTATATATAATCTCTAATACAAAATCTACTCAGTTAGATAGCAGTAACAAAATCAGTATTATCGAATTGTATGTAACAAAAAATAAATGAAAACTTCTTTCAAAAACATACATTTCCCAAAAAACTTAAGTAGGTATAACTAAAGATTGTATTATGACAATTTTATAAATCCTCTATTCATTCAACAACAGGAGTGAAAAGATTAGTTAAAGATTTGTTATTTTGTGTAAACGCAGTCGAAACAATCTCACGGCAGTAGTATTTTGCAAACGTGTTCTCTGATCGCCAGTTGCCACGTGCCAAAATCTCATCAATAGGACAATTTTGCAACCAGTTCTTAGATGCTACTGCAGGCCGAACACTACCAGGACTTGCCTTAATTCCTGCTCTGACTAAAATCTTTTTTATCCAGCCCGCTATGTTGGTTCGAGACGCTGCTTTGGGCGGACCACAAGTAGTTAAAAATATATTACTTTCATTGCAAATAGAGCGTCTACTTTGAGATAAATGGATAACTCTTTTTAGCCAAAATACTGGGTCAATGGTTTGATAATCTTTGTTCTGAAAAAGACGCCAGCCTGATTGCCTGTGTGATGCAGAGTCCGTCTTTGAACCATATTTTGGCCATAAGAGTACTGAATTTTCTGTAAAAACACAGCTTTCACCATCTACTGTCAACAAGGTTAAATCGTGAACCCGGCGACCTGAACACAATAATAACAAAATAGCAGCTCGAGATGAACACTCATACAAATTATTAATGTTTACAGAATTATCTTTCAGCCAGTTTGTGAGTAAATCAGTATCCCATATAGGAGCTTTACTTGGCCTAGTATTTTGAATGTTTATTGATTTAAGAGCTTGTCTGACTAACAGATGAGAGCTCAGCCTATCACTTACATTTGGATCACAGAGAGTTGACACAGCTGATTTATAAACCAAAATAGTATTGTAAGCTAAGCCATGTTTTAAATGAAGATCCAACAAAAACCTGCTTAAATCAGGGCCAGTAGGTTTTGAAATGTTAACGGAATTTTCGTTGGCCCATTCACGCCATTTTTGCCAAGCTACTTGATATGTCTTTAAGGACGAATCACGCCAACTTTTTTGTAAAAGTTTTTTATGATCTTGCGACCAACCTACTAAACTTTCCGACCACCCCCACATCTCCAAACTTCCAAAACCATGTTCTGTGTCATCGGAGGTGGCCGACCTGTTGTGGTGTCTATCAAAACCTGGTCCAGATTGTGTACCGTGAACGGAGGATCGAGGGCACGGTTCTTGAGGTCGGACCTCCAAAATACTTTGGTCCATCGTGGAGCAACTATTAGGTAAACTCCTTTTGCCGAGTTCAGGTGCTGTAATACTCGAGGCATTAGAAAGGGCGGTGGAAACACCCACGCTAGAGAGTAGTCCCATGCCTGACTGAAAGCGTTGTAAAGACAAGCATGTTGATCTGTCATATCTCGCGTCCCATACCTTGGCACCACGTTTGCTATTTCTGACGCAAACAGGTCTATCACTGGGACTCCCCACTTGGCAAATACTTTTTTGGTTAGCCTGGGTAACAGGTGCCATTCCGGTGGCTGGGTCAAACGAGACAGGTGATCTGCTTCGACATTGAAACGACCTGGTAGGTAATGTATTTCTATATGGACACTGAAGTGATCTAGAATAGTTAGAATTTGGTAAGTCAGATCCATCAGAGCCATCGATTTGGTGCCTCCCTCGTTTTTCAAGTACGAAACCAAAGATTTGTTGTCGCTCTGTATCAACAGTGTTGAGCCTGTCAGGCGCTGACAGTGATCTTTTAAAACATATAAAACGGCTAGCATTTCTTTTTGATTTGAATGTAAAGATATCTCTCGAGGTGACCAGTGTCCTGACAGTTTCACATTGTTCAGCTGAGCGCCCCAACCTACATCTGACGCGTCTGTCACTAGGAAATTGGATATTGGTGGGTAGTGAATTGGTGAGAAGCTCTCGACATTCACATGCCACCACTGTACCTCCATCAGCGCTCGCTGAGGGATCAGATACCGATGGTGCGGATTCTGTCCTAATAGTACATGGCAATGCTTGAGAAGTTCTCGATGGTTTAAGCGACCTCTGGGCACCGGGAAACTGGCAAAGTTGACAGACCCAACTATGCTCTGAATTTCTTTTAACCTGGCCTTTCTCTGTTGCAGTAAAACTAGTAACTTTTGACGCAGTTTTATGACTTTTTGGCGAGGAAGGTATTTTCTGTTTCTGTGTGGATCCCAAACTATTCCTAGGTACTCTATACTGGTTTGAGGGACTAAGATTGATTTTAAATAATTTACTTGCCATCCCAGATATTTTAAGATTTGGGTTGCTTCCCGAGCTTGACGGTAAAGGATGCGAGGATCCTGATTGGCCATCAAAAAATCGTCGAGATAGACTACTACTCGTATTCCTCTGTCTCGTAGGATCTGTGCCACCCAATTTGAAAGACTTGCAAATATCTTTGGGGCGCATGCTAGGCCGAATGGTAAACACGTCATCTGTAGTAACTTTTGTCGATAAATGACTCTGAGGAAGCACCTGTGTGCACTGGATACTGGTAGATGAAAATAAGCATTTGAGAGGTCTATTTTGACAAGCCAGTCTGCTGGTTGTAGAAAATCTGTTATTCGGTATACATTTATTAAGCGGAACTTGCTCACGCTTACGTATTTGTTTAGATTTTTCAAGTTGAAAATAGGGCGTGCCGAGCCATCGCCTTTTGGAATCATAAACATCGGGGAAACAAAACTTGGACCGAGGTTTGCAGGCTCCAATACTTTCATCTGTACCATTTGATTTATGACTTGGTCCATCTCTTGTGATGCAGGGGTACGAAACAAATGATTTTGCAATTTCGGCACTTGTAACGGGGGTTTTGCGAGGAAAGGTATACGGAAATTTTGAATAATTCGAACTATAGGTTTTGGAGCCTGCATACCCTTCCACTGTGCTATAAAATCTGTCAGTTGGCCCGCTTGAAAAATGTTCAAGTCATAATTTACGCTTTGATGGCATGCGCGGTCCGGACTGCCCTGAGAATCCAACCTGGTTTCTACTTGTGCTGGGATATGCGTCATATCCCTGAAAATTTCGATTCGACCTCGGACGCGAGGGTCTGGTATTTTGCGTGAATTGCTTTGGAGGGGGACGGGGATAGTCACGCCCTTGCATCGGAAAATGATTAGCTTGCGGTGGCAATCTGTTCGCAACGTCCGCAAAATGAGGGTAGTTATACATTCCTTGCGCAGGAATTTTATTGTTACCATAATGGTTAGCATAGCTAGGCAGGGCCTGAACTTGCTGTTGTTGCCGTGCTAGCGCAGCGGATTTATTTTGTGTAGGCACACGAGGCGGCCAGAATACTTTAGTAACACCACCCACTTTTTCAATAGCGGCACCCAATACATCTTTTTGAAATAAGTTTTCACAGCTAGGCGGGATCTTTCTTAAACTTGCTTTGAAATAATTATCTTTAACAGAACGTAAAACCAAATCCCGCCTCTGTTGTACTATCTCAGCCCTATGGCCGCAGGCTAATTGGAGCATATCACCGCTAGTTTTTTGAAAATTACCTTTTACAAAAATATCATTTATCTTTTCTACTAAACTTTTTGAAGACAAGTCACGAGTAGCACTAGCCCATTCTATTAATGATTTAAAACCAGCCTGCGAGGCTTCATTGTGCTTTATGATTGCTTGTGTGAGTGCAGCAAAACCACGCTCAATCAATGCGAGAGAGTTGGATTTGTCATAGGGCTTAAACTCGTCATTTGTCTCCAAATAATTAAAACCTGGGGACGAACAATACTGCTTTTGCACTTCTGCATACCTAACACTTTCCCAATCCTCACTTTCAAAATGTTGAATTAATTTTAATATTTCGAGATGAGCTGGTAATGATTTAGGCATAGATGGTTCTTTGAGAACCGTATTTAGTTCAAAAGTAAGAGGGGGAGCTGCCTCATCATGAGGGGCTACCTCGTTCTCGGAGTAAAGTTCTCCGCTTATGTCAGCACTAACCTCCGATTGACAATCGGGTTGATATTCAGGTACATAGGCACTTGAGTGCACTGTAGGTTGGAATGCCACGCTACTAATATAATCACTTAGACTACTAACTTGCTCCGCCAATCGGGCTATAGCGTCATCGGTGCGACGCCTCTTCGACTTTCTTTTTGAAGAACACGCCCTTCTTTTCTTCTTTGGTGAAGGTGATTGCTGATCTGCCGAGGCCTTATCGGGAGAATCTGAAGATGATTCTGAAGAATCCGAGGAATCTACTGTATCCTCCTTTCTAGAATCCATTGCTGAAACACAATAAATATATTAAATTCAAAAAGTAACGAACGGTATCACCGTTTATTTAATTTTAACATAATTAAAATATAATTATGTAGGTAGTGAGAAATTTCACAAAGACAAACTTTACTCACTTTGAAGTGAGCACGACCGATCGTAGCGAAAATCAAAACGCCAATGAGGCATGCTCGCAGTGCTCCCCACCTGGTGAACTTACCTACAGACAGATAGTGGAAGGGGCGGGGTGACGTCACACGGAGCCACAGATAAGACCGGGAGAATTCAAACTAAGACCGACTCGCTTTAGAAAAACAGACTCGCTCTCTCATTTTAATAAGGTTTTAAATAACCGTTTAAATGCTTAATATGTAATTTCAATATTGTATGGGGAAATACCGATCAGGTATGAAGACTTTTTGAAAACTGTTAAGGCAATCTTTTGATTTTCTATGTGCTAATTGTTCCCTTTTTGTTACAGGTGCTTGCAGGGGTGCTGAAGGGCAGCGTTTTAGGTGCAGCAGAGGAAGAATCCACACGATAGAAAATTTTTTATGAATTTATTTAGTGTCAAAACTTTAGAAAATCTCTAAGTTAGGGTCCAAAATGCACAAAACTGTGAAAAATAAGTGACCGGTGGGTCTCGCTAGTAGTTTTTCAGCGTTTGCGACACAGTAGGTACAATCTTGGTCCACTAAAAGTGTTACTTTGAAAAATTTAATATGTAATTTCAATATTGTATGGGGAAATACCGATCAGGTATGAAGACTTTTTGAAAACTGTTAAGGCAATCTTTTGATTTTCTATGTGCTAATTGTTCCCTTTTTGTTACAGGTGCTTGCAGGGGTGCTGAAGGGCAGCGTTTTAGGTGCAGCAGAGGAAGAATCCACACGATAGAAAATTTTTTATGAATTTATTTAGTGTCAAAACTTTAGAAAATCTCTAAGTTAGGGTCCAAAATGCACAAAACTGTGAAAAATAAGTGACCGGTGGGTCTCGCTAGTAGTTTTTCAGCGTTTGCGACACAGTAGGTACAATCTTGGTCCACTAAAAGTGTTACTTTGAAAAATTTAATATGTAATTTCAATATTGTATGGGGAAATACCGATCAGGTATGAAGACTTTTTGAAAACTGTTAAGGCAATCTTTTGATTTTCTATGTGCTAATTGTTCCCTTTTTGTTACAGGTGCTTGCAGGGGTGCTGAAGGGCAGCGTTTTAGGTGCAGCAGAGGAAGAATCCACACGATAGAAAATTTTTTATGAATTTATTTAGTGTCAAAACTTTAGAAAATCTCTAAGTTAGGGTCCAAAATGCACAAAACTGTGAAAAATAAGTGACCGGTGGGTCTCGCTAGTAGTTTTTCAGCGTTTGCGACACAGTAGGTACAATCTTGGTCCACTAAAAGTGTTACTTTGAAAAATTTAATATGTAATTTCAATATTGTATGGGGAAATACCGATCAGGTATGAAGACTTTTTGAAAACTGTTAAGGCAATCTTTTGATTTTCTATGTGCTAATTGTTCCCTTTTTGTTACAGGTGCTTGCAGGGGTGCTGAAGGGCAGCGTTTTAGGTGCAGCAGAGGAAGAATCCACACGATAGAAAATTTTTTATGAATTTATTTAGTGTCAAAACTTTAGAAAATCTCTAAGTTAGGGTCCAAAATGCACAAAACTGTGAAAAATAAGTGACCGGTGGGTCTCGCTAGTAGTTTTTCAGCGTTTGCGACACAGTAGGTACAATCTTGGTCCACTAAAAGTGTTACTTTGAAAAATTTAATATGTAATTTCAATATTGTATGGGGAAATACCGATCAGGTATGAAGACTTTTTGAAAACTGTTAAGGCAATCTTTTGATTTTCTATGTGCTAATTGTTCCCTTTTTGTTACAGGTGCTTGCAGGGGTGCTGAAGGGCAGCGTTTTAGGTGCAGCAGAGGAAGAATCCACACGATAGAAAATTTTTTATGAATTTATTTAGTGTCAAAACTTTAGAAAATCTCTAAGTTAGGGTCCAAAATGCACAAAACTGTGAAAAATAAGTGACCGGTGGGTCTCGCTAGTAGTTTTTCAGCGTTTGCGACACAGTAGGTACAATCTTGGTCCACTAAAAGTGTTACTTTGAAAAATTTAATATGTAATTTCAATATTGTATGGGGAAATACCGATCAGGTATGAAGACTTTTTGAAAACTGTTAAGGCAATCTTTTGATTTTCTATGTGCTAATTGTTCCCTTTTTGTTACAGGTGCTTGCAGGGGTGCTGAAGGGCAGCGTTTTAGGTGCAGCAGAGGAAGAATCCACACGATAGAAAATTTTTTATGAATTTATTTAGTGTCAAAACTTTAGAAAATCTCTAAGTTAGGGTCCAAAATGCACAAAACTGTGAAAAATAAGTGACCGGTGGGTCTCGCTAGTAGTTTTTCAGCGTTTGCGACACAGTAGGTACAATCTTGGTCCACTAAAAGTGTTACTTTGAAAAATTTAATATGTAATTTCAATATTGTATGGGGAAATACCGATCAGGTATGAAGACTTTTTGAAAACTGTTAAGGCAATCTTTTGATTTTCTATGTGCTAATTGTTCCCTTTTTGTTACAGGTGCTTGCAGGGGTGCTGAAGGGCAGCGTTTTAGGTGCAGCAGAGGAAGAATCCACACGATAGAAAATTTTTAAAAAGGTTAGGTTAGGTTGGGGGACCCCCCACAGTGCTTGCGTCCACGTCGCGTCCCCTGGAAACGACTCAGTCTGACCACCGTAACGGAGTGGCAGACTGAGCTCGGCTAAAGTGCACTGTGCGTTGTAGAGCTTTTATATGTCGGAACTACAACGAAAGTCGGAGGCTATGCCTAAAAAACCTGCGCGGGACGCCTCCGGGCGCTTCCTAAAAGGCCCTTCTCAGGGCCAACCCCAAGGCCCTTCTCAGGGCCAACCCCAAGGCCCTTCTCAGGGCCAACCCCAAGGCCCTTCTCAGGGCCAACCCAAAGGCCCTTCTCAGGGCCAACCCCAAGGCCCTTCTCAGGGCCAACCCAAAGGCCCTTCTAAGGGCCAACGTCGTGGTGAACTCTGTGTTCTTGGCGCCCCCGATGTCCCTGTGGGTGGGAATAGGGTGGAGTCGGGCATGGGGTTCGCGTCCGAGATTGAGGCGTCCAGTGGCGCGGAGGTCTCGGACAGGGAGGGTCGCGGCCGGAAGCGGCTGTCTTCCTCGTTCTTCGTGCCCGGGTTCGGTTATTTGGACTCGGACGCGGAGACCGAGGAGAGGGCGGTCGCCAAGGTTAGCACGGCCAGGAGAGGTAGGGGAAAGACTACCAAGGTGGGCCACTCCAAGGAGGAGTGCTTACCGATGGAGTTGGAGGAAGTTCTGCGTGGCAGGCGTTTTAGGAAGGGGCAGGCTGCTGCCTACGTCGACCTTGCGTCTGACACCGGATGTGATTCCGATGCCAGCGCAATGGTCGGCGACGTCAGCAGCCTGAATGCTCAGGAGCTGAGGGCGCGGGCGGGCGAGGGGCTCGCTTGTGTTTTGGAGGTTGCCAGAAAGTCTGGCAACCTCAAGGGTGAGTTTGTTGCCCGTTTGAAGAGGTCCGCCTCAACCATAAGGGAGGTGGTTGAGGCTCTGGCAAGCAGGAGTGAGGCGGAGGAGACGCGACGGCTTAGGGGGGAGAACGGCCGTCTACGACTCGAGGTCGAGTCGTGTAAGGCGGAGATTAAGGCTCTGCGTCGCGGCTTCTCCGAGGCAAAGTCGGAGGCCGCTGCTGCCACCACAGCTGCCGCGGCCGCTATTACTGTTACTGGGACGCCGGAGCCCCCCCCAACGGCTCTGATAGGGGCCGACTTGGTGGAGGGGCTAAAGCGCTCCCTTACAGTAACGTTTGGGCAGATGCTCAATGCCCGACTAGCGGGGATTGAGGACCGGCTTATGCCTGCCCCAGTGGTTCGACCACCGTTAAAGGCGGATGCCAGAAACGTGGCGGCGGCTGCTGCTGCACCACTGAAGCCGACGCCTGAGCCGGCTCGCATATCTGCCTCCAAAGCAGGTAAGCGGGCCGATCAGGCTTCTAAGACTGCTGCCGCTCCCTCAGTGGTACCTGTTGCGGGTCCCTCAGTGGCACCTGTTGCGGGCCCCAGCACGGCGACTGCTCCCCCCACTGGTCCTCCGGCAGAGACCTGGGCGAAAGTGGTAGGGAGGAAGGGCAAGGGGAAAGGCAAAGCCAGCAAGGCGCCAGTGGCTGCTCCAGTGGCTGGTACCACTGCCACTACTTTGCCCAAGCCAAAGACTGCGAGGGTGTCACTGAGGCCCGCCAAATCCGCGGCCGTCGTGCTGTCGCTGCAGCCGGAGGCCGTGGAGAGGGGGGTCACGTATAGTGATGCCCTCAAGGTAGCGCAGGAGAGGGTCAATCTCCGGGAGCTGGGGATTGACCAGGTGCGCTTCCGCCAGACGGCCACAGGAGCCAGGATGTTGGAGATTCCTGGCTCCGAAAGTGCGGAAAAGGCCGACAAGCTGGCGGAAAAGCTGCGCGGAGTCCTCTCAGAGGTGGCCAACGTTGCCAGGCCCTTTAAATCTGCTGATTTGCGGATATCGGGCCTGGACGACTCGGCTACGAAGGAGAGAGTGGCGGCGGCAGTCGCCGAGGCGGGCGCATGTGGGGTGCAGCTGGTGAAGGTTGGAGAGATCCACCGCAGCACGAGGGGCACCGGCTCCACCCTCGTCTCCTGCCCTGTCTCGGCAGCTAAAGTGCTGCGGGACAAGGGCAGACTACTGATAGGCTGGAGCTCGGTGCAAGTGGTGGCATTGGAGGCGCGGCCCATGCGCTGTTTTAGGTGCCTGGGTCTGGGGCATACGCGTCTCCAGTGTCCCGCCTCGGCCGACAGAGGTGACCTGTGCTTCCGATGTGGGGGCGCTGGTCACCGGGCGAGCAGCTGCGGGAGGATTGACCCGCGCTGCGCTATTTGCGCAGAGTCGGGGAGGCCCTTCGGGCATGTGATGGGAGGGCGCAAATGCGTCCCCCCGAAGACGTTGGGAAGGGCCTTCCAGAGGCCCACGGCAGCTGCCGCCCCTGCCGAAGATCGCAATGGGGCGAGCGAGGAGGTTGAGATGGATGACTAATCAAGTCAGACATCACAACCTCCTCAAGACGAATCGGAATATATCCGCAGTAGGGCCACGGTCGGAGAGTCGGGGGACTCTCCGCCGTCTTGCACGGCTCTACATGTCGGTGGGGTGATTCTGGTGAGCGGAGTCACCCCTCCAAAGGCCTAGGCCTAAAGGCCAATCGCCGGGGTAAGGTGGTGAATGCTAACGCGACCCCACCTTACCCCACCTTGGCGAAGGACTGCTCACGGGAGGGTTTTTAGTGGGTTCGAGCCCCACACAAACCCCTCCGCCACCCCCGTGGCGAAGGGGCAGTGCGAAGGCATTTTCCCTCCCTCAAAAAAAAAAAAAAAAAAAAAAGGTTCCACGGACCTGCTAGGATCTCCTAGTGGGCGGGGAAGTGAACCCCGACGTGGCGCGTCCCCAGGTGGCGGATAGGGGAACGGCCCCCAGATATGGGGGCTACCGGTATACCGGCGCGGACCAAATTCACACGGGACGGCAGCGCGGCGGGGAGGGTCAACTCGGCCACCCCGTCGGGCAACCGACGTCATCGGAGGTCAGGACGGCTCCTCCTCGCATCTCTCTGCTGTTATCAGAGAGAGTTGGGGACGGAGCCAGCAGAGGAAAGGATTTCCAACTCTGTCAGGACCGGGGCAGATTACTGCCAATGTAGGAGTAGTAGGAGACCAAATCTCAAGGTCTGGCGCTTGCCGAAGGGAGTGCTGGTGTGTGAATCGGGAACTGTGCCGTGTTGGTACAGATCTCGATTGACATGCCAGTATGGTCGGGGGGAACCCGGCCGCTAGGGCGCCCCAGAGGACCTCACCTCTGGATAATAAAAAAGGAAAAAACTCATGAACATGGCGAATGGAAATTTCTCATTACCCCAGGCGGGTACCAGCCTCTCCGAGGCTGGAGAATCCCGTGGTGCTTCGGCACTCTGCCCCTCGTATTCTGGGGGGGGCACCAGACGCCAGGGGAGCAAGAGCTCTCAGGAGGAGGGGGCCTTCGGGTTTTTCAAAAAACCAGGAGGTCCTGCAGCGGCGAGCGATGGAGGGGACTCGGACGGCTCTGTAGCATCCGTCTCCTCCATCGCATCGTCGAGGTCGACTCGGTCGCGCGCGCGCCTTAAGCGGGTGGCGATAGAGCCGGCAGTGGTAGTTGTCGATGGCGCCTTGGCCTCTCAGGAGTCCAAGCGTGCCATGTTTTTGCGGGACAAGGGGACTAGTGAGGACGAGGTCTTCGACCCCCTTGTGGCTCCCGCAAAAACTAGGACGAAAGGGAAGTTGCCGAGGGCAGATGATTTAGAGGAGGAGATGCGGGCGCAAACCACGGAGGAGCTGGGCGCCTGCATCAGGGTCGAACTGCAGACCGTTGAGAAGATCGCCGACAAGTCTAAGAACTTGCGCGGCGATTTCATCAAGGGTCTGCGAGTGGCCGCGCGGAGAGCCGAGGCGGTCTCCAGGGAGCTGGCCAACAGGGTGTCTGTGGATGCCCACGTGGAGCGCTTGGAGCGAGAGAACGCTGAGCTGCGCACGAGGATGGCCGATCTCTCCAACAAGTTGGAGAAGCTGACAGAGATAATCCGTCAGCAGCAGGCCGGTTCCCAGGCGGGCACTGATGGCACGGCCATACCGGCGCCAGCACCACCCACCGCCGGGGGGAACAACTGGGAGGGACGGTTCATGGAGCGCATAGCGGCTCTCATGGACCAGAAGTTGGCTGCAGCTCTGAGAGCTCAGCCTTCTTCCCCCCAGAGCGGTGCAGCTCCCGCTAGGGCAGGACCTTCGGGGCCTTCTGGTGTGGGTGCGGCGAAGGCGAAACGCCAACCGCCGCCCGCGCAGGCCTCCCCGCCACCCGTGTCGTCGCAAACCGCGAGGTCGCAAGTGCCAGAGGCACCAACGACTTCGTGGGCGACAGTGACGGGGAGGAAGAGGAAGAAGAAGAAGGCCCCTCCGCCGGAGAAACCTGGCCCGAAGCCTGGCCCGAAAACTGGCCCAAAGGCCGGCCCGTCGGCCGACCCGAAGGCCAGCTCGAGGGCTAACCCGCGGGCCGGGGCCAAGGGTGGCCCCAAACCCGCGCCAGCGCGGCTGCCAACGTCCGCGGCGATTACGGTGACGGTTCCGGAGGGTTCGGACCTCACCCTCGCCGCGGTGATGGCGACCGCGAAAGCGCGGATCCGACTGGCGGACATTGGGGTGGACATGGTCCGCCCCAAGAAAGCGATCACGGGTGGCTTAATCTTGGAGGTGTCAGGGCCTGACTGCACCTCCAAGGCGGATGCCCTGGCCGAGCGCATGCGCGTGGCCCTCGCCGATCTGGGTGTGCGTGTTGCGCGCCCAGTGAAGACGGGGGAGCTGCGGCTCAAAGACCTCGACGACAGCGTCACACCTCGTGAGGTGTTGGTCGCTGTCGCCGAGGCCGGAGGCTGCTCAACCGACGACGTGCGGGTGGGCGACATTCGTCGCTCACCCACTGCCCTGGGCACGGTGTGGGTCCGTTGTCCACTAGCCTGCGTGCGCAGGCTAGCAGCGGCAAAGCACGTCGTCGTCGGCTGGGGAATGGCGAGGGTGGATTACCTGGAGTCGAGGCCGCTCCAGTGCTTCCGATGCCTGGAGTTCGGGCACGTGCGCAGCATGTGTCAGAGTACAGTGGACCGCAGCACCTTGTGCTACGCGTGTGGCGAGCCCGACCATCGGGCGAGCCGGTGCACGCGTCCGCCCCGGTGTCCACTGTGCTCTGACAAGGGCTGTAGGGCAGACCACAGGATGGGGAGCAAGAGGTGCTCCCCTCCCAAGGAGAAGAGGAAGTCAGGTCCTCTTCCCCCTCGGTCGGCCCCTGCACCAGCACCGGAAGCCAAAGCGGCCCCAACAAAGGGGACCGCTCAGTCGGGCCAGAGCCCGCCGCCCCAGGAGGCCATGGAGGCCTCGTAATGGATCACGCCATACGAGTCCTCCAGTGCAATCTGAACCACTGCCGGAGCGCGCAGGACCTAGTCCAGCAAACCTTCGCGCAGTGGTCGATTGCACTTGCCGTAGTTGCGGAGCCCTACAACGTCCCGAACCATCCTCGCTGGTTCGGGGACGACTTGGACTCCGTCGCTATTTACTGGGGCGGCGGAAGAGGCGACCCCCCCTGTGCCCTTATTGAGAAGGGACAGGGGTTCGTGGCCACGGCATGGGGTCGTCTAGCCGTTGTGGGCTGCTACGTCTCTCCCAACTGTACCCTCGTCGAGTACGAGGCGTACCTGGACGCGGTAGGCGACTGCATTCGCAGATGCCTACCGCGCCCAGTGCTTGTCCTGGGCGACTTCAACGCGCACTCTCGTGTGTGGGGGAGTCCCCAGGACGACCGAAGGGGAGAGACCGTGGTGGAATGGGCGGCGGGTATGGACCTCCGGTTGTTGAATCGGGGGTCTGTAAGCACGTGTGTGCGGTGGCAGGGTGAGTCGATCGTGGACCTTTCATGGTCGACTCCCTCTGCCACCCACCTAGTGTCGGGCTGGAGAGTAGCGGAGGAGATGGTCACCTTGTCTGACCATCGCCACATCGTCATCGATGTGGTTCTCCGCCCCCCCGACAGTGCGTCCCGCCGCAGTAGCAGCCCGCCGCGACGATGGGCCCTCAAGCGGCTCGACAGGGATCTGCTCGAAGCCGCAGCCATCGTCGCGGCCTGGCCGGATGGAGACGCCGGAGAGATTCTGCCCGATCCTGGGAGGGAGGCGGCTTGGTTCCGGGCTTCGATGACGTCGATTTGCGACGCATCGATGCCCCGAGCCAACCCTACCAAGCGCAGGGCGGTGTACTGGTGGTCGGAGGAGATAGCGCAGCTGCGTGAGGCATGCTTGCGCTCCCGACGCCAGTACACCAGAGCCCGGAGGAGACGGCGAGCCCTTGCCGGAGAGGTGGATAGAGTTTACGAGGTATACCGAGGCGCTTCGAAACTGCTCCAAGCGGCCATTGCGGCCGCTAAGGCTCGGTCTTGGAGTGAACTCCTGGAGGGACTGGATAGGGATCCATGGGGGCGCCCGTACCGGATGGTACTGGGCAAGCTCAGACCGTGGGTCCCTCCGTTGACGGAGACCCTGGACCCTGAGTTGGTGGGGAGAGTGGTGGATACACTCTTCCCTAGGGTCCAGGACAGTCCCAGTTCCTCTACCCCCGGGGCATCGGGACCGACCATCTGGTCCGATGAACTGGGGGTCCGTACACAGGAGTTGGACCGAGCGGTGAAGCGCCTCAGGGCTCGTAATACAGCGCCAGGCCCTGACGGGATTCCAGGTCGGGCCTTGGCGCTGGCTCTATCCGCCGGCTTGGGGGACAGGCTGAAGCGGCTGTTCGACAGCTGCCTATGCTTCAGCGTGTTCCCCAAGGAGTGGAAGGAGGCAAGGTTGGTCCTCTTGAAGAAGGACGGCAGGGCCGCAGACTCTCCCTCTGCGTACCGCCCCATTTGCCTGCTGGACGAGGTCGGCAAGTTATTCGAAAGAATAATTGCCGATCGTCTCTGCACACATCTGCGGCAGGAAGGTCCCGACCTGTCGGATGACCAGTTCGGTTTCCGGCGGGCCCGCTCGACAGTTGACGCTATCCTTCGGGTGCGTTCTCTGTCGGGCCAGGTAGTGTCCCGGGGCGGGAGGGTGTTAGCGATATCCTTGGATATCGTTAACGCCTTTAACTCCCTGCCCTGGAGGGCGATTCGGGCGGCGCTCGTGTATCACGGAGTGCCCCCCTACCTGCAGGGCATAGTCGGGGCCTACCTGCGAGACAGGTGTGTGCAGTATGTAGGCAGGGACGGTACATTGCACGAGAGGGAGATGAGTTGCGGGGTTCCGCAGGGGTCCGTTTTGGGCCCGCTGCTGTGGAATCTCGCATACGATGCGGTCCTGCGCGTTGATCTCCCCGCTGGCGTACGAGTGGTCTGCTACGCAGACGACACCCTCGTACTAGCCACCGGGGAGTCCTTCGAGGGGGCCAAAGGGCTCGCAGAGCTTGGTGTGGCTTGTGTCGTGGACAGGATCCACGGGCTGGGTCTGCGGATAGCGCCTCAGAAGACTGAAGCGCTATGGTTCCACAAACTCCCGAGGGGGAGGGAACCACCCAGCATGTCGGTTCGAGTAGGTGACGTGGACGTCCAGGTAGGCCGGTACCTCAAGTACCTGGGCCTCACCTTGGACGGCCGTTGGGACTTCGGGGAGCACTTCAAACGCTCTGTCCCCCGGATTCAGAAGGCAGTGGGTGCTCTGCACAGACTGCTGCCAAATCTCGGGGGACCACGGGAGGGCGTTCGCCGCCTCTACGCGGGGGTGGTGCGTTCGATGGCTCTCTACGGAGCACCCGTCTGGTCTGATAGGCTGGCGGGTGTTAGGCGCTACAGACTGCTGTTTGGCAGTCTGCAGCGCACTATGGCCATTCGGATTGCACGGGGGTATCGCACGATATCCCATGAGGCGGCGACCATCTTGGCGCGATTCCCGCCGCTCGACATCCTGGCGGAGACGGACGCACGTGTGTACGTTCGTCTCCGACACGATGGCGGGGGCGGAGTTGCGCCAATAGAAGTGCGGGCCCAAGAGCGTCGACGTGCGCTCCGTAGATGGCGCGAGCGGCTCGAGGAGCCGCGGTGCTCGCGTCAGCGCATCGTCGGCGCGATTGCGCCCAACCTCGAAGCTTGGGTGGGTAGGAAACACGGCAACGTCACCTATAGACTTACTCAGGTACTCACCGGACATGGTTGTTTCGGTGAGTACCTGAGTAGGATCGGACGGGAACCGACAGCACAATGCCACCATTGTGGGAGCGACAGGGATTCCGCGCAGCACACGCTGGAGCAGTGCTCAGCGTGGTGCCAGGAGCGGCGGACCCTGGTCGCTAGGATCGGGCAGGATCTCTCTCTGCCAGCAGTGGTACAGGCCATGCTGGCAGATGAAACGGCGTGGAGGGCCGTGGCCTCTTTCTGTGAGACCGTCATGGTTCGGAAAGAGGCCGCTGAGCGGGATCGGGAGAGGGCCGATCCCGCTCGGAGGAGGCGGCGGCGGGGTGACGGCAACGGCCGCCCCGCACCGCCTGCCCCGTAAGGGGCAAATGGTATCCCCTGCCAAACAGGGGACTTTTCGGTCCAGTGGGCAGTCGGAGTGAGGGCTTCGGCTGGCCGGGAACACGGACCGAAAGGGCAGCGGCCACTAGTGGCACTGTGCCGCTGTAGCACTGCGAGGTGCTGGGGGTGTGGCGTGTTTGTGCCCCCCCGGGAAGTGCTTTAGGGCGAAGTGCGAGAGGGGCACCGGATCGTTCCTTCGGGAGTTACCGGAGCCCCTTGAAAAGCACCGAGGCCGGCCACCGCGGAGTTTTTAGTGAGTCGTCGAGTCCGACAACCTCACACACCCCTGCCGCACCCTTCATGCGGCGGGGACGGTCTGTTAGCAGATTTTCTCCGCGACACAAAAAAAAAAAAAAAAAAAAAGGTTAGGTTAGGTTAGGTTAGGTTAGGTTAGGTTAGGTTAGGTTAGGTTAGGTTTTTTTTTTTTTTTTTTTTTTTTTTTTTTAATTTGACGTTCACACCTCTAACTTAGGTCAGAGTCTTTTTTATTCGTGCACACTTTTTAATAAATGTGTTCACATTCCGAGTTTTATATACTCGGGATGCTACATTTATACTCTGTTTGCCTCAATAGGCTAATTTAATACTTTTTATTTTCATCTTGCGTATGCTTAATCATACTTATATTTTTAATCTTACTTTACTGTTTATCTTATTTACTTTATTGTAATCTTGTTTGTAATTTTTATCTTACTTACTACTTTTATCTCTATTTTCATTTTTTTTTTTTTTTTTTTTTTTTTTTTTTTTCGTAATTTTATCTTTTTGCTTATTATTTTTATTTTTATCTAATCTTACTTACTAATTTTTGTCTTTCTTTTTCTTTTTACTTATTTATTAAATCTCGCTTAGTAATTTTAGCTTATTTTACTGTTTATCATACTTATTATAATCATGTTTATTAATTTAATCTTACTTACTAGTTTTATCTTTATTTTCATTTTTATCTTACTATTTATCTAATCTTACTTATCTGCACTGTTTTATTGCTGATTATTCTAATCTTACTTTGTATTTTTATGTCTTTCTTATTATCTAAATCATACAAGAAATATTTCTTACTATTTTAAACTTACTTTCTATTAGTTTTTCTTACAATTTCTATTTTTCTTAATTAACTATTCTTACTTTCAATAATTTTCTAAATTTTTTCAAATATTTTAATCTTACTTTTTATTTAACACAAAATATCTATATATATAACTATCTTTTATATATATTACAATCTCAGGAAGGTTTGATTGATTATATGACTGTCATTCTTTAATTATTTTTCCAGATTTTCCTATGAAAATTAATATATTTTCAAATATATTTTATTCATAGTTTGTATACGAGGTTTTCTTAGTTTTTCCGTTTCTTGTTTTGTTTTGACGTTTTCCATATTTTTACATAATTTGTTATGTAAGTTTTTATTATATTGTTTTCTGCTTATGATTTTTGTTGATATAGATTGTGTTTGTTATTTTCTATAAAGTTATATTAATGTGTTTTTGTAATTTTGTTTTATTTATTGATATGTTATTTTCTATTTAGATTTTTATAGTTTTATGTATGTTTATTTTGGTTATCCCTATGTTTTCTATTTAGTTTTATTTAAAGTTTTTGTTATTCTTGTCATGTGTTTTATGTTTGCTTTAAGTTTAATTTATAATTTTAAGTTTTGTTTTACAGGTTTTTTAAGTCTTCAGTGGTACGCCACGCTGGACCTCGCGATGGAGTCCCAGCGACGGCGTATGGGGCAGTTTATATTGAACGCACTGTGGTCGTTTCGCTCAGTCTTGGCCGTTTTGCAGTTTGCGCAAGTCGGCGGGCCACCAGCTGTCCAGGTGGGGCAGTCCTTTCGGAGGTGCGGTTCTCCGCAGTGACTGCACTTGTCCACTGATTCTTTGCACAGCTTACGCCCGTGGCCGAAGCTTAGGCATCGTGTGCACTGAATCAGTGGACTCTGGTCGTATACTGGACGCCGCTGAAGGTCTATGTGGACCTCGCCCGCCGACGTGAGCCTCTGCCAGAGCTTTGTGGAGACCTGCATGACTATGTGGGATTCCATGCGGTTCCGGGCCCTCCTCCTGTACTTCACTGACACTCTGTTCTCAGACTCGGGGATATCGTGAAAGATGTTTATGTTTTGGCTCCTGAGTGAGGCGATGATATCTTCGTCAGTGTTGTACGAGAGGACGTCCCGGATGACCACCAATGGATCCTTGGCCTGCGCTTCGACCACAGTGAGTCCTACGGCTTTTGATTTTATTCGACCTTGGATTTTCTTAATGTCCTCGGGGGTCCTACAACTCACAACAATCTTCTGGTCACGAGCCTTCCTTACGCTGTCGACACGGATACCTGTAGACCTTGCGTCTACCGCGCCCCTTATCTTATCCAGGACCACTGCGCTGGTGTCTTGAGGGTCTTGCGAAGACACGATAAGGGAGTGGCGCGGCGACTGGGGTACAGGCCTCCGTGCCATTTCAGCGTAAGAAATTTTCGGTAAACCGTCTGCGTCCGACACAATTTTTTCCAGCTGCGCTTGGGTGGTGGACAGCGTTGCACCGAGCTGCCGGATTTCTGCCTGGAGCTGTGTTATTTCAGGGTTCGCTTGGGCTGGACACTCTAGGTGGCTGCTCTTGCGGCCCTCCATCACAACCAGCTGTCGTAAGGCCTTTATTTCCCCCATGATCTCCTTTGGGCTGGGACCGGATATGGGTCTAGGGTCCGGTTTATGGCTCTCGGCGGTTTTTACTTCAATCATTTGGCGCAACGCCACCAACTCCGTCATTACTTCATTTGGTGTTGGTCCTTCTTCTTTATCTTTGCTTCTTCTCAGCTCATCTATCATTCTATTGTACTCTCTCTCGCTCTGTAATCTCTCTTCGTAATGCTGGGCTCTCATTTTTTCGACCTGTATCGTTACATTCTGACGATACTCCAATAGGGTCGTTATGGTCATGTACAGGCCATGCAGATCGTCTAGTACCTGTTCTTTTATAGATGTCTTGAGGTTTCCTGACTGCTCGAGCTGGTTCTTGGCGCTTGTGTAGTATTTGCGTGCAAACTCCTTAGTTATCTTCGAGCAGACCCCGGCCACTGAATCCCACGAATTGCAGGTAGACGAAGGTGGTGAGGAGCCTGGTGGTGACTGCTCTCTGGACGATGGCAAGGACGAGTGAACGGATGACGTCGTGGAAGGTGGCCTACTTGGTCCGGGGGTGTCCCTTGCTGCTTCCTCGTTACTTGCACTGCGAATCAGGGCTTCCTTACGCATCGTTTCCCCTTTTGAGGAGACTTTTGATTTTGTTGGCCTCAAAGACATGATTACGGGCGGTGAGTGTGGATATAAATAAGCCTAGACAGTGTACGAGGAGACCCCCAGGGCCGTCCAACAATAAAAGTCACTAAAAAACGGTGAAAATCGGTTTTGAAAATTTCCGATAGTCAAAATTGGGTCGAAATCTACTTCAGTAAACGGGACCGGGAGGGTGGGCGGTCGATTTTTTGATTTTCTATGTGCTAATTGTTCCCTTTTTGTTACAGGTGCTTGCAGGGGTGCTGAAGGGCAGCGTTTTAGGTGCAGCAGAGGAAGAATCCACACGATAGAAAATTTTTAATGAATTTATTTAGTGTCAAAACTTTTGAAAATCTCTAAGTTAGGGTCCAAAATGCACAAAACTGTGAAAAATAAGTGACCGGTGGGTCTCGCTAGTAGTTTTTCAGCGTTTGCGACACAGTAGGTACAATCTTGGTCCACAAAACTGTAACTTTGAAAAATTTAATATGTAATTTCAGTATTGTATGGAGAAATACCGATCAGGTATGAAGACTTTTTGAAAACTGTTAAGGCAATCTTTTGATTTTCTATGTGCTAATTGTTCCCTTTTTGTTACAGGTGCTTGCAGGGGTGCTGAAGGGCAGCGTTTTAGGTGCAGCAGAGGAAGAATCCACACGATAGAAAATTTTTAATGAATTTATTTAGTGTCAAAACTTTTGAAAATCTCTAAGTTAGGGTCCAAAATGCACAAAACTGTGAAAAATAAGTGACCGGTGGGTCTCGCTAGTAGTTTTTCAGCGTTTGCGACACAGTAGGTACAATCTTGGTCCACTAAAACTGTAACTTTGAAAAATTTAATATGTAATTTCGGTTAGGTTAGGTTAGGTTAGGTTAGGTTAGGTTAGGTTTTTTTTTTTTTTTTTTTTTTTTTTTTTTTTTACCATCTCGAAATGGCACTAAGTTTCTCGCCGCTATTTATATTGCGGCGATTTATACATTCTAATATTTAACATGACAATTATTTTCCCCCCCTTATTTCCTAGCTTTATTTTCCTGATTTCTATAATTACCTATTCTTATTTTACTTTCTTCATTAATATCTCAAACTTTTTATCAATTTACTTGTAAACCCCTTTTACCTTTTATTTATTAATTATCTTGATCCAATAACTATATATTCCTATTAGGTATTTACTTAATTATACATTATCTATCATTTTTATTACAAGTCAATGTCATATCAATTTAATTTTGTTATTCTATTATTTCATTTCTTACTTATTTACTTATACATTATAATATTTCTAGGTATACATAATCTCTAATCTATTGTTATCTTATTTACTTATTCCTTATTATTTACCATTACCATTTCTTTATTATTACCAGCAGTTATACATTGTCTATTATTTAATTTATTCTAATTAGTTATTATACAGTACTATTAATTATTCGTTACACACATTTAACATATTTTATAAATTTACCAAACATAATTTATTAGAAGTTAATTTAATTCATATTTACATGTTTTTTAAGCATTTACTTTAGTTTATCATTATTTACAAATTCACAATACATTACACATTTACAATACACAAAAGTTCTAGCACACTGTGCTCCCATTTGCCCTCCCCGCTGACCTGACCACACGTTCCGCATATCTAAGAAATTCACAGCGATGGTCATTGTCCCCGACAAGCTTGCCATAATCATTACATGCTATCCTAGTTTGTAACCTAGAGCTGATATCTTGGCGCCATGCGCCGAACCTGGGACAATCGTCAAGAAGGTGAGGCACAGTCTCTGGAGTATCTGAGTCGCAGGTGCAGTTCGGAGTTGTAGAAAGCTTGAAGCGGTGAAGATACTCTCGGAATCCCCCATGCCCGGTGAACAGCTGCGCCATAACGTTGGACATTTGTAGCTTAAGTATTGTTTTGTATCCATCTCGGGCATTGGGGAAGAACAGCCTCGTGATCTTGCCGGTGTCAGCTTCGGTGTAGCGCTTGTTCCACGTCTCTATTGTTCTCTGACGAAGTGAGTACTTGATGTAGGAAATAGGGATTCTGTCGTACACGGGACTGGTCTTGTTGGTTAGTGCAGCTGACTTTGCTAACTCGTCTGCTCTCTCGTTCCCAGCGAAACCTTCATGGGCTTTGATCCAGTAGAGCTTTATGTCTCTACTATTGGCTTCCAGCTCGTGGATTCTGGTCCGAATCTCCGCAACAATTGGATGGGTGCTTCCAGGGTCCGCTATCGTGTCCAGGGAGGATCTGGAATCACTTATGATGTTCACGCTCTGGGCTTTAGACCTGGTGAACATCTCGATGGCTCTGAGAATGGCCGCAAGTTCTGCCTGGTACACTGAGCAGTACGGCGCTAGGATGAATTTGGAGCTCCTCACTTCCTCATCTTCCTCCCACCATGTCACAGCAGCTCCAACTTTCCCCTCTATCTTGCTGCCATCGGTGTAGAGTTTTGGACGCGAGTTTACGTCGGTGACCTCCTGCTCGGTTTTCAGCAGCTCATACGGTATTGGACGCCTCTTCGCCGGATGCGGCAGTGTGAAGGTCCCGATTCTTCGTTCAATCTCGCGTCCCGGCAGCTCTGGGAAAGGTTTCCCTCTCTTAATTTCATAGAGCTCAGCAGCTTCCTTCACTCTCAGGTCCAAGGGCAGAACCCCAGCCAGACACAAAACCGATGTAATCGAAGCAGTTCTATGCGCTCTTGCCACCATGATGCCGAATTTCCTGGAGAGCTGATTCAGACGAGCCGTCGCGTACTTCTTGTCCGTAACCGGAGCCCAGACGCTAGCTGCGTACAGGACTATGGGCTCAACTACAGCTGTGTACAGCAACCTTGTGATGGTTGTGTTTAGGCCCCAGTTAGCTCTAGTTGCAGTCGACAGCTTCTGGTACACGTTCACTGCCTTTTTGCAGACGTTCTGGAGATGATTTCGGAACAACAGCTTCGAGTCGATGGTGAGTCCCAGCACTTTCAGCTCACTGCCAATCTCTATGTCCACGCCATTAAGGGTAAAGTGAGGTGTGTCGAACTTCATCTTCCTCGTTGCGAGAATGGCCTGCGTCTTGTGTGCAGCGAACTTCATCTTGCTATTTTTCCCCCATTCAGCTACAGTCCTCAGGGCCTCGTTCACTGCCGTGTTGAGCTCAGATGTGGTTCTCGCTGAAGCTACGATGAGAATGTCGTCAGCAAATGCTTGAACGTGAGCCTGAAGTTTCTCTGTTTGCTGTAATAGGGGATCAAGCTGGATGTTCCACATCACCGGTCCACAGGTAGAGCCCTGTATGCAGCCCTTGCTTGTCGCCTTGTCCGTCTGCTCTCCCGCATACTGCACGCGAACCGATCTATCAGACAGATAGCTGTCGACAAGAAGAAGAATATCACTGGGACAATTTTTTGTGACGAGCTGCTTCAGGATCAGTGGCCACCAGGCTCCGTCGAATGCTCCCTCGATATCCAGTGATATTACCGCTACCAGCTTCCCGACAGCCATCTCTCTTCTGATCAGCCCGACCGCGTCGTAGAGTGCATCCTCCGTGCTCACTTGAGGTGTGAAGCCATACTGACGCCTATTCAGCAGCCCTCGGCTACCCAGATGCCACATGATTCGGGAAGTGAACATCTTCTCCAGAACCTTGCCAAAGACCGGTAAGAGCCCTATCGGTCGGTACGACTTGGGCGACGAGTAGTCCTCCTTCAGCGGCTTCGGGATAATTCGGATGACGGCCCTTTTCCATATCCCAGGGAAATATCCCAGTCCCAGACACTTGTTAACAATTGCGAGGAAGAGGTTGTCAGTATAGATGATGGCTCTGAGGCATATGTCAGCCGTGAAACCATCCTCTCCGGGCGCCTTTGCCGGTCCGATTCCTCTGATGACATTGAGGAGCTCGTCCCTCACAAAGGCAATGGATGCGGTGACCTCCGAACTCTGCTGTTGCCTCAGAGATGCGATGGAGCTTCGAACCTCCTCTCGCAATAACGCCTGGTCCTGTGTATCAGTGTCTGGGTCATCCTCCGGAAAGAAAGTGTCAGCAAGCAGAGTCGCCGACTCAGCCGGGCTCAACGGCGTTCCCGCACGATCTCGCAGGAGGCAGTCACTCTGGTGGCTTGTCATGGTGAGTGCTTTGTAGATACCTTCCCACATTTTTGGTCTGTCTTGACCAGTGCAGTACTCCTTCCAGCTGGATACCTTTGCACTAATAAGGTCCTCCTTGTAATGGGCTAGAGCCTCTAGATATTCCTTGATTAGTGTTGGCTTGCGCCTAGGGTTTGCTCTTCGGATTCTGTTTCGGAGCCTGACGACTTCCGCCTTCCTGTTCGACAGCTCCTCGGTCCACCAGTTCATTTTAGAGCGCTTGGTCTTGTTTACTATGGGTATGCTCTCTTTGCAGGCACTCTCGACGCAGCCAGAGAAGGTATCTACAATGTTGTCGACGTCCTCCGGCGAGCGTGCGGCCTCTACTGTATCCACATCCAGGCCTTGGGTCTGCAACTCTTGCTTTAGACAACTCCCAAAGACTTCCCAGCACGCCTTTTTGGTGTTGTACTTCCGCGTCGTATGCCGCTCTACCAGTCTGAAGGAGCTCTCCAGGTTCACCTCAAAGGTGATAGCTCTGTGGTCCGAAGTGGTCATCAGGTCTCTATCCACTCTCCAGTTCTCCATCCATCCCAGAGCGGAGTTCGAGCAGGCCGTGACATCCACGATGCTCTCATAAGCCCTGTTGTTGCGGAACACGCTGAAGGTGGGTGTCGATCCCGAGTTGAGCACAGCCATGTCCATTTGAGCTAGCAGTTCCGTGTACGCAGTACCCCTAGAGTCCTCCTCGTCCTCTCCCCACCAGTAACTTTTGGCGTTCACGTCTCCCGCCAGGATGATGTGTGGAGTGGCCAAGCGCTGTCGCACCCGCTGGATGTGCTGAAGATACGGCTCGATGTCTTCGTTTCCTTCCAGATACACAGAGACCATGCCTAACCTAATGTTTCCTAGACTTAAAACTAAACATGTGATGTTTTCCGTACACATTTCGGGATATTCGGTAATCGCAAGCCTATCGTCGACAATGACAATCGCTGATTTAACGGGTTTTGCCCCTCGGTGGTGTTGCACAACTCTATGTGTGCCCCATTTAGTGAAACCGCGGCCCCCCACATACGGCTCTTGCAGAAGTAATATGGAGAATTTTCTATCAAGAGCCGCTTTCATGCACTCCTGGGTCGCGGCAACCCCTCTACCAAGGTTCGCCTGCGTGATTTTTAGGCGGATTTTCGCGTTTGCGGACTCGGTGTTGACTGAGGTGCCTATGTCAACAGTAGCTAATGACTGACCGCGCTAGACGGTCAAACTTCCGCCACTCCGGGCACTGGTCGCTGTATGCCGGGTGGGACCTGTCGCATCCAGGTTTGCAGTTTGCGCAGGTCGGGGGCTCGCTACGCTTGCAGGCTCTGGTGTCGTGTTCACCCGCGCAGTAGCCGCAAGATTGAGCGACCGTGCAGGTCCGAGCCTCGTGGCCGAAGCCAAGGCACCTGAAGCACTGCTTTATCGGGGACTGGTCAATGGCCTGCACCACCTGGTATCCGACCTTCACCCGTTGATCTCTCAGCGCCCTCCAGATAGCCGGACTAACCTCCACAATGACGTTGTTCAGGCAATCAGAGCGGTGCTTTGTTCTTCGCAGCACCTTTATGTGCCCATCGACGTGAGCGCCCAGGGTTCCTTTATTTTGGCGTCGAATGGCTTCGGCGACCTTCTCATTACTCATATCATTTGTGACTCCGATGAGCCTAAGCTGCGGTAGTTTCGGGGGCGGCTCGGTGATCGTATACTCTTTACTCAGCCGCTGTATGGCCGTTTTCATCGCGCTTCTGTCCTCTTCAGTCTCCACCGAAATGACGACCTTGCTGTTCCGTCCCTTCCTTAGACCATGCACTGCTATTCCCAGCTCGGATACATCCACCCTCTTCTTTATGTCGGCCATGATGTCCTCGCTCGATTTTTGGGGATCATCGGACTCTACCACCACCGCACGCCGCGCAGTGGTATTCGGCGTGTACGTGTTTGCAGGTCTCCGATTTACAGTGGCTTTGGGGGCATCCACCGGTTCTAGGGCCTCGCCAGCTGGGTGAGGAAGTTCGTTTACTTCTCTCCGAAGCAACTCAACCGCAGTTCTAACCGGGCCTACCGTCTCCACCATTGCATCCAGAGACTCTCCCATCTCCGTTCTGAGTTGGGATAGGCTCTGGGCAATCGACTTCCCGGTTTGTTTAGCTTCGGCGGACTCGCTTCGGAGAGCCGCAATGTCACCTTTTAATGCCCCAATGGCCGACAGCACCTCTGTGTAATGATAAGGTCTCACAGGACTTGAAGCTGGCTCATCAGTTCTGATCTGGTTGTCGTTCTTCAGCCCGGCTATGTCCTCTCTTAACTGGATGAGGAGACTCTCGAAGTCCAGGTTGGAGCCGATACTCATCGCATACGTCGCCGGGCGCAGTCTTTCTGCCTTGTCAAGAAGGTTCGCAAGGTCGTCGATCGCCTGTCTGAGAGTACAGAGCTGATTGGTCACCTCACTGAACCGCGGAGTAAGGTTCTTCTAATAAAACACCGTTGCGGTTCACACACGACCGACTACTTTATTTTCTACTTTATGAAAAACATCTACCCTCATAAGTAGGTACATTTTATATGCAACAGATGGCGTTAATAGTCCTCAACATATTATTTTGTTATAACTTGAACACCTCCACTTAACAAAATAACTAAATAGCCTAATTCAAATAACCTAATTGAGACCAAACAATTTAACAAACTTATAATGCTTAGCTGATGCCAAACCCTTTGTAAGTAAATCAGCTGGCATTTCAGTTGTTGGCATGTATTTCATTTTTACAATTTTTTCTGCTATTTTCTCACGACAAAAATGATAACGCACATCAATATGTTTTGACCTTTTGTGAAACACAGGATTGGCAGACAATTTCAAAGCAGACTGATTATCATTAAATACAGTTATAGTATATAATTCATTTGTTATTTCTTTCTGCAAATGTCTTAAATAAACAGCTTCCTTACAACAGTCAGAAATACTCATGTACTCAGCTTCAGTACTTGACAGGGCTACAGTACATTGCTTTTTTGTTTCCCAAGAAACTGCACCATCAGATAACTTAAAGAAATAACCAGTGTATGATTTCCTATCTATTGGATTACTGGCCCAGTCCGCATCTACATATGCCATCAATTCTGAATTACCCTTAGCTGTAAATCTCAAACAATAACTCTTTGTTTTCTTTAAATATCTTAAAATTCTTTTAGCATAAACCCAATGCTCTTCATTAAAACAGTTATTAAACTGACTTAAATAATTTACAGAAAATACAATATCCGGCCTTGTTAAGACTGCTAGATACATAATGCTACCAATCAGTTCTTGGTATGGTAGAGTTTTATCACATATTTCACTTTTAGTTACATTTAATTTTTGTTCAATAGGTGTGTCTACCGATTTACTGTCAACTAGATTAAATTTTACTAACAATTCATCAATATAATTTTCCTGATCCAAAGTTATTACACCATTGTTCTTATCTATGTTGACCCTCATACCCAAACACTGTTTTACACAACCAAGATCTTTTATCTTAAACGATAATGACAAATCTCTTTTTATTTTATCAGTTTCTGTTTGACAATTAGAAAATACAAAAAAATCATCAACATATAATGCAATAATAGTTTTCTTATTACCTCTAATTTTAGTAAACAAACATGGTTCCAATTGTGACTTTTTAAAACCTAATGTCTGCAAAAGGTCATCAACCCTTTTGTACCAAGCTCTAGATGATTGTTTAAGACCATAAATAGCTCTTTTTAACTTAAGAACTTTATTACTCATGTTATTACATTTTAAACCTACTGGAATTTTCATGTACACAGTTTCATCCAGAAAACCATTTAAAAATGCTGTTTTCACATCAAGATGGCTTACATCTAGATTTAATCTTACTGCTAAAGCAAACAATAATCTCAGAGTTGAATGTCTCAACACAGGAGAGAACGTTTCATCAAAATCAATACCCGGTCTTTGAGAAAAACCTTTAGCTACTAGCCTAGCTCTGTAAATGACATTTTTATCACTATCAAGCTTCTTTTTAAATACCCATTTACACTGAATTACAGTTCCATTGTCAGGTACATCTACAATTTCCCAAGCACTGTTGTCATTGAAGGATTGAAGTTCATCGTCCATAGCTTGCTTCCACTGCAAACTCTCGGGTCCATTTAAAACCTCATGCATAGATATTTCACCACAGTTCTCGCCTGGTTCACCTGAAACACAAACACCTGTAAAACCGTAAAAATCTGGTTTCTTTCTGATACGCCTCTGTTTCCCAGGTTCCAATGACTCTGGCACAGGTACCGGTTCCACCTCCAGTGAAAACTCATTGTCCAGTATTTCATTTGAAGCATCGACAAATTCTTCTTTCTCTCTTTTATTATCTTTTTCTTCCTCTGATTGTGGTTTGTATGACTTCCAATATTCTGTATCCTCCACTGCTTCTGACTTTACTTCCAACTCGGCCTCTTCCTTATTTGTAAACTCAACCTCTTTCTCACTAATACTGATCGGCAGCACATTTCTATTGGCCCCCTCCTGGATCACAATAATGTCTCTGCTCATAGTTATCAAGTTACTGATTGGGTTGTATACTCTATAGCCTTTAATATTATCTGGATAGCCGACTAGGATACATTGAGCAGCCTTCTTGTCCCATTTCAACCTTTTCTGTTTCGGTACGTGGACCATAACCTTGCTTCCGAATATTCGGATATTACTAACATCTGGTTTTCTAGCAGTCCATACCTCATAAGGTGTTCTGTTGTTTAATCCTGATGCCACTGATCGATTCCGTAGATAGACTGCAGTGTTCACCGCCTCTGCCCAAAACTTCTTGGATAAATCTGCATCAAACAACAAGCATTTTGCTTTCTCAACAACTGTTCTGTTTAGTCGTTCACATAACCCATTTTGCTCGGGTGTGTATGGATTAGTTTTCTGATGTATGACTCCTGCACACTGTAAGTATTTATCAAATTCTTTATTACAAAATTCCAATCCATTGTCTGTCCTGAGGACCTTCATATTCTTTCCTGTTTGATTCTCTACTAATGACTTGTAATTTTTAAAATATGAAAAGACTTCATCTTTCGTTTTTAAAAAGAAAACATGAGCCATTCTGCTGTAGTCATCAACAAATAATAAAAAATATCTGGAACCTCCTATCGACTTTGTTTCCATGGGCCCACAGATATCTGCATGTATTGTCTCGAGCAAGTTCTCGCTTCTGTTACCATTATTAGGAAAAGGTAACCGCTCTTGCTTCCCTTCACAACACACTATGCAATCTGTTTTACTGGCCTGGGGTCTGTCTGTGTATGATAACCCAAGAACCGCGCCATTCTTCATTTTTTCAAGGTCATTATTGTTAATGTGAGCAAATCTTCTATGCCACACATTGCCCGATGTCAACAAACAGCCAACTTGCTTGATGTTCAGTTTGTATACACCTTCAACTGAGTCTGCAGTTGCCACAATTTCATTCTTTTTATTACGAATAATGCAGTGATTGTTATTAAAGTTCACTTTGTTGCCTTTTTTTATCAACTCACTAACTGACAACAAGTTTGTAGCTAGACTCGGCACATACAAAACTCCCGTAACTGGAATCTCGTACTCAGTACTGTTCACCACTGTTGTGATTTGGATATCACCACAACATTCCACGGCAATCTTCCTCCTATCGGCAATAACAATCTCGTCTACTTCATATTGTTTCGACACATTCTTTAGCCAATGTTTGTTGGAAGTCATATGCATACTAGCTCCTGAGTCTATGTACCAATCTGTATTGTTGAATTTTGTGCTGAGAAATACTGCGCTGAAAGCATTTGATTCTTTTTTCTTTGTTGATTTTTCTGACTTTTCACATTGGTTTTTGTAATGACCGTACTCTTTACATTTGTGACACTTGACATTTGACTTTGACTTTGACGTTTCAGAACTTGACTGAGTTTTAGATTTGTTTTTTAAATGTTGCCAGTTCTTTGATACAAATGCACTTTGCACGTTAGTGACGTCACTCCCTTCCTCCATATCAATGAGTTTTGATTTGATGGAGTCCGCCGTTATTTCAATACCTGAATGCTCAATCGCCATTATCATTGGCGAAAACTTTTCTGGTAATCCTGCTAATAACAGCGATCCGACCCACTCGTCGTCGATCTTGAATCCAGTATTATTTAGCCTCTGACTTGTTTCTACTATTAAAGTCACATACTGAGACATCGATTCACAATTATCACGGCGAATTGAGATAAGGGATCGTAGAAGTCCAATTTTTCTTGAAAAGCCGGTGTCATCAAACATTCGTTTTAGTTTTGTCCATAATCCTTTTGCACTGGTTTCTGTTTTGATATGCACGTAAAGCACTGGATCGATTGTTAGGACAATTTTTGCTTTAGCCTTGGCATCGTTTGCATCACCCTCCTTTTTGATACATTCTAGCATGCCCTCGAGAATAAGGAAATTTTCGACTGCAAACGCCCAATCTTCATAGTTTTCTCTGCCTTTTAACTTTGGCACACTTGACATAATGTTCGTAGACATAATTTCACGTTAGCAACCACTATTATTCTTAAACTTTATTAATTACGCGTAAGGCCCATAACCTCTAATAAAACACCGTTGCGGTTCACACACGACCGACTACTTTATTTTCTACTTTATGAAAAACATCTACCCTCATAAGTAGGTACATTTTATATGCAACAGATGGCGTTAATAGTCCTCAACATATTATTTTGTTATAACTTGAACAGTTCTCGATAAACTTTTCGAGTTGTGTCTCAAGGCTCGGGTCTCCCGAGCACTCCCCCGTTTTAACAGTTTTTGCAGCTAGAGCCCGGAGCTCGCCCTGTATGGTCGCTATGTTCTTAATAGGGCCATCCATCTCGAAGTTGAGCCACCCTCTGATCGCCTCCGTGGTCTGGCTAGTCGTCACAATGATCTCATGAGCCTCTCGGAGCTTGGCCGCGTGAGATTGATGTATCTCCGCCAACTGCTTCGAGTGAGCTCGCTCCACTCGCACCAACTCCTTCGCCGCCCTGGCCCTCTCCTGCTCCAGCGACACTCTGTGGCGAGAGCGCGAGTCCGACACGGAGAGCACGATCTCGTACATCTCCTGCAGGCTCTCCGCGGCCTCCACCTTACACTCGCGCTTCATGTTTCCGGCCTTCTCCAGCGCCTCCTTGCCGGCCTGCAGCAGGTCATTGGCTCTCTGCGAGGCGAGGTCCATCGATACGCCGGATCGCCTGTCGGAGCACGGCAGCATGCTGGAGCGCCTGCCAGATCGCCCGCTGCACACACCCTCCTCGTCAGACCGGTCGTCGTACGTCCTGGGGGTCGGCCTGGCGACGCCGAGCTTGTCAAGCTCCTCCTCCATGTCGTACGCCGCCGATGCATTGGAGCCGGGCGCCGGCGCCGGCCCCGCGCAAGCGCGCGCGGCCGTCGCCGGCTCCGGGCGGGCGAGCGCAGCCGGCGCCGGCTCGGCCACCAAGGCTGGGCTCCGCGCCACCGCCTCCTTCTTCTCCATCGTCTGGGTGATAGCCTTCTTCCGCAGGGCCTTCGAGGCCGCGCCGCGAGTCATGGAAGACGTAGACTTAGCAGACTTGGACGACATATCGATTTGTGGGAAAATGGTTAGTGAGGAATTTCTCAGACTCCACGAGTGGCCTCTCGATAACCAGGGTAATGGGGTTTTATGGGGCGGGGTGGGGGAGGGGGGTATGTTAATGTTTACAAGTATTTCCCGTTAAGTAAAAGCAAGTGAGAGCGAAAGTAAGTAGAAGTACGAGTAATCTATCTTTAATCTAGTAGGTAATTGTAGGTATGCAAGGGTGTGTGGAGGTACGTATGTAAGTATGTAAGTATGTAGGTACGTAGTATGTAGGTATCTGAGTATGTATGTAAGTATGTATAGGTATATGTATGTATGTTAGTACGTGGGCGACTACTTTTAAACCTGCGAAGACGTTTAAACGGAGTGCACTGTCGCTTTCATGGAGCAATGGTGAACGATATCGAGACCGGTGCTGCTAGATTATGTGCAGGCGTTAGTGCGGGAACACTACTTTATATTAATAAGGTTAGGTTAGGTTAGGTTAGGTTCCACGGACCCGGGGGACCCCCCACAGTGCTTGCGTCCACGTCGCGTCCCCTGGAAACGACTCAGTCTGACCACCGTAACGGAGTGGCAGACTGAGCTCGGCTAAAGTGCACTGTGCGTTGTAGAGCTTTATATGTCGGATCTACATCGAAAGCCGGAGGCTATGCCTAAGAAACTTGTGCGGGACGCCTCCGGGCGCTTCCAAAAAGGCCCTTCTCAGGGCCAACCCCAAGGCCCTTCTCAGGGCCAACCCCAAGGCCCTTCTCAGGGCCAACTCCAAGGCCCTTCTCAGGGCCAACCCAAAGGCCCTTCTCAGGGCCAACCCAAAGGCCCTTCTCAGGGCCAAAGCGAGCTCTGTGTTCCTGGCGCCCCCGATGTCCCTGTGGGTGGGAATAGGGTGGAGTCAGGCATGGAGCTCGTGTCTGTGGAGGCATCCAGTGGCGCGGAAGCCTCGGATAGGGAGAGTTGCAGCCGAAAGCGGCTTTCTTCCTCGTTCTTCGTGCCCGGGTTCGGTTATTTGGACTCGGACGCGGAGACCGAGGAGAGGGCGGTCGCCAAGGTGCATTCGGCCAGGAGAGGAAGGGGGAAGACCACCAAGGTGGGCCCCTCCAGGGAGGAGTTTTTGAGGCCTTCACCGGTGCCATCGGTGGAGTTGGAGGACGTCCTGCGTAGCAGGCGTTTTAAGAAGGGACAGGCTGCTGTATACGTCGACCTTGCGTCTGACACCGGAGGTGATTCCGATGCCACCGCAATGGTCGGTGACGTCAGCAACCTGAATGCTCAGGAACTGAGGGCGCGAGCGGGCGAGGGGCTCGCTTGTGTTTTGGAGGTTGCCAGAAAGTCTGGCAACCTCAAGGGAGAATTTGTTGGTCGACTGAAGAGGTCCGCCTCAATCATACGGGAGGTGATTGAGGCTCTGTCGAGCAGGAGTGAGGCGGAGGAGACGCGTCGCCTCAGAGGAGAGAACGGCCGTCTGCGCCTAGAGGTCGAGTCCTCCAAGGCGGAGATAAAGGCGCTACGCCGGGGCTTCTCTGAGGCGAAGACGGAGGCCGCTGCTGCCACCACTGCTGCCGCTGCCGCTTCCAGTGCCTCTGGAACAGCTGCACCCCCAACCGTTGCAATAGGGGCTGAATTGGTGGAGGAGCTGAAGCGCTCCCTGACTGTGACGTTCGGGCAAATGCTGAATGCCCGTTTTGCGGGTATTGAGGACCGGCTTATGCCCGAACAAATCATCCGCCCACCACTGAGGGCGGATGCCAAGAAGGCAGCCACCGGGCCACCCAAGCCGGCGCCTGAACAGGCCCGTACTGCCCCCCCTAAAGTGGGTAAGCGGGTCGATCAGGCCCACAAGACTGCTGCCGCTCCCTCTGCGGCACCTGTTGCAGGTCCCTCCACGGCGACCACAGGCCGGACTGCTGCCCCCACTGGACCTCAGGCTGAGACCTGGGCTAAGGTGGTGGGAAAAAAGGGGAAGGGCAAGGGGAAGGTGACCAAGGCACCCCCGGCTGCTCCGGCTGCTCCAGTGGCTCCAGTGGCTGGTGCCTCTGCCGCCACACTACCCAGGGCGAAGGCCTCCGCGACTGTGAGGGCGTCACTGAAGCCCTCCAAATCCGCGGCCGTCGTGCTATCGCTGCAGCCAGGGGCCGTGGAAAGGGGGGTCACCTACAGTGATGCCCTTAAGGTAGCACAGGAGAGGGTCGATCTCCGGGAGCTGGGGATCGACCAGGTGCGCTTCCGCCAGACGGCCACAGGAGCCAGGATGTTGGAGATTCCTGGCTCCCAAAGTGCAGAAAAAGCGGACAAGCTGGCAGAAAAGCTGCGCGGAGTCCTGTCCGACGTGGCCAACGTTGCCAGGCCCTTTAAATCCGCAGATTTGAGGATTACGGGCCTGGACGACTCAGCCACGAGGGACAGAGTGGCGGCGGCAGTCGCTGAGGCGGGAGCTTGCAGCGTGCAGCTCGTCAAGGCCGGGGAGATCCACCGCGGTTTTAGCGGCATCGGCTCCACCCTTGTTTCCTGCCCTGTTTCGGCAGCTAAAGTGCTGCTGGACAAGGGCAGACTTTTAATAGGTTGGAGTTCGGTGCGAGTGGTGGCACTGGAGGCGCGGCCCATGCGCTGTTTTAGGTGCCTGGGTCTAGGGCATACGCGTCTCCAGTGTCCCGCCTCGGCCGACAGAGGTGACCTATGCTTCCGATGTGGGGGCACCGGTCACCAGGCGAGCAGCTGCGGGAGGGTCGATCCGCGCTGCGCTATATGCGCAGACTCGGGAAGGCCTTCCGGGCACGTAATGGGAGGACGCAAGTGCGTCCCCCCAAAGACGAAGGGAAAGGCCTTTGGGACCCAGGCCACCCCCACGGCAGCAAATGCCGCCCCTGCCGAAGATCGCCATGGGGCGAGCGAGGAGGTTGAGATGGCTGACTAATGGATCAAGTCAGACATCACAACCTCCTCCAGACGAATCTGAACCACTGTGTCAGGGCCCAAGATCTGTTTATGCAGACCCTGGCGCAGTGGCAGATAGACGTGGCAGTTGCCGCGGAGCCGTACTACATTCCCCCCCACCCTTACTGGGTAGGGGACCTGGACGGCTCCGTGGCCATTGTGGCAAGAGCGGGAAGCGGCTCACCATTCTCGGTCGAGGAGAGGGGCTCGGGATACGTGGTGGCCAAGTGGGGGGAATATGCGATTGTCGGCGCATATTTCTCCCCCAATAGATCCACTGCGGAGCTCGAGGGCTTCGTTGGCCTTCTGACCACTGCGGTTAGAAGGCAGATGCCACGACAGGTCCTCTTCATGGGGGACCTGAATGCCAAGGCTCGGGATTGGGGCAACCCCTCCACTGACACTCGTGGTGAGACCGTCAGAGAGTGGGCGGTAGAAACGGGGCTGACCCTGCTTAACAGAGGGTCGGCCCACACGTGCGTGCGACAAAACGGGGGGTCCGTGGTGGACCTGTCCTTCGCCACCCCGGCTGCCGCAGCACGTGTGCAGGCCTGGAGGGTGATGTCGGAGGTGGAGACTCTCTCGGACCACAAGTATATTAGGTTCGAGATGTCCACCTCCCACAGTGACAGAGGGCCCCGGCGCGAGGTGCGGGCGGATTTCCCGCGCTGGACTATCAGTCGCCTCGATGCCGAACTGGCGAAGGAGGCGGCGATAGTTCAGCTGTGGTCTGCCGCTCCTGCACATCCAGAGGTGAACACCGAGGCGGGCTTCTTCTGCGAGGCGGTGACGGCCGTATGTGATGCGGCAATGCCGAGATCCCATCGCCGTCCCAATCGCAGAGAAGTTTACTGGTGGAGCTCGGAGATTGCGGACCTCCGAGCCAAATGCTCGGACACGCGGCGGCCTTACACCCGCTGCAGGAGGCGCCGCAGAGGCCGCCCCGATGAGGAGCTGCCAGCAGAGGAGTTGGCGGCTGAACGCCAGCTGTATGTCTCCTATCTTGAGGCCAAGAAGGAACTGCAGCTGGCTATCGGCCGAGCCAAGTCGGTGGCCTTCGAGGAGGCACTGGCGGACCTTGATAGGGACCCTTGGGGGCGCCCGTACAGGGCTGCCCGAAAAAAGTTTCGGGGCCAGACGCCCCCGGTCGCGGAGGCAATGGAGCCAGAGCTCCTGGGCAGGGTGCTGGAGGGGCTCTTTCCCGGCAGTGACCCCCACCACGCCCCTCCAATGATGGTGCCGTCCCTTCCTGAGGAGGATCTGGACCCGGCTCTCATCCCGCCGGTGTCAGAGGTAGAGATGATGGTGGCGATGGATCGCCTCCGTGGCAAAAGGACGGCCCCAGGTCCAGACGGAATCCCAGGGCGGGTCCTCAGGATTGCCCTAAAGGAGTTGGGGAACCGGCTTCGGGAACTGTTTGACGCCTGCCTCATTTCGGGACGGTTCCCGAAGCGGTGGAAGGATGGCCGGTTGTGCCTGTTGCGGAAGGAGGGACGAGCCGCTGACTCGCCTTCTGCATACAGGCCCATTGTGTTGCTGGATGACACGGGAAAGTTACTAGAGAGGGTGGTGGCTTCCCGTGTCATTCGGCATTTAGAGGGAACTGGGCCTGGACTCTCCGAGGCCCAGTATGGGTTCAGAGCGAGGCGATCTACAATAGACGCCTTGCTCTGGCTCAAAAGCTGGACGCAAGATGCGGTCAGGGAAGGAGAAAGGGTGTTGGCTGTCTCACTAGATATAGCCAACGCCTTTAATAGCCTGCCGCACGAGACGATACAGGAGGCTCTCCGTTATCACGGGGTGCCCCTGTATCTACGGAGGCTCTTGGCCGATTACCTCCGGGACCGTAAGGTACTGGTGGAGGGACCCGACGGTCTGAGGCACCGTCGAGTCTCCCGTGGGGTTCCGCAAGGGTCGGTATTGGGACCGCTCTTGTGGAACGTGGGCTACGACTGGGTGCTCCGTGGCACGCTTCCTGCAAGTATGCGGGTTGCGTGTTACGCGGATGACACACTAGTCGTAGCCAGAGGGAGGGACCTCAAGGAGGCGGTGCGGTTGGCCACAGTGGGTACAACCCTGGTCATCGACCGCATACGTGCCTTGGGATTGGAGGTGGCCCTTCCCAAGACCGGAGCTATCCTGTTCCATGGGCCCCGGGGGGCACCCCCTCCAGGAACGCGGGTGGTACTGGACGGGGTTCCAGTACCTGTTAAGACCCAGATGAAATATCTGGGTCTCATACTGGATGGTAGGTGGGCCTTCAGGGAACATTTTGCCCTGTTGGCCCCAAGAGTGTTGGGGGCTGCGGCTGCATTGGGCAGACTCTTGCCTAACGTTGGCGGCCCGAACGCCATCTGCCGCAGACTGTACTGCGGAGTAATCCGCAGTATGGCCCTTTACGGGGCACCGGTCTGGATGAACGCCCTAGATCGCAACAACAGGACCCTGCTGCGACGTCCGCAGCGGGTCATTGCAACTAGGGCGATTCGTGGATACCGGACGGTGTCCTGGACGGCAGGATGCGTTCTGGCCGGTGACCCCCCCTGGGAGCTCCAAGCGGAGATCCTCGCTGAAGTTTACCACTTCGTGGCGGGGAGGAGGTCGCAGGGAGCATTCCCAGCGTGGGAGGAGATCGCGCACATGCGACGTGAGGCGAGGGCTGCCTTGTTGCAGCGTTGGACGGAGGACCTGGCTCCACCGGTCCCTGGACAGTGGACGGTGGAGGCCATCCGCCCGGTGCTCGGGGAGTGGATGGGGCGGCGGTTCGGATCGCTGACCTTCCGATTGGTGCAGGTGATCTCCGGACACGGGTGTTTTGGGAAATACCTGCACCAAATCGCGAGGCGGGAGCCGACACCTGCTTGCCACGAATGTGGAGCGCCGGAGGACACTGCGCTCCACACCTTGGCGACATGTGCTGCATGGGGCCCCATGAGGCACGATCTGGTGTCCATTATTGGAACAGATCTCTCTCTGCCGAGCGTGGTAAACGCCATGCTCGGCAGCCAGAGATCCTGGCAGGCCGTGATCTCCTTCTGCGAAGCGGTTATGGCGCAGAAGGAGGCAGCGGAGAGGGTCAGGGAGGAGGACGCTCGGTCTGACCCAATCCGCAGAAGACGTGGGGGGGAGCGAAGGAGGCGGTATGCCCGCCTCTTCGACCCTCCATAGTAGGGCCACGGTTGGAGAGTCGGGGGACTCTCCGCCGTCTTACACGGCTCTACATGTCTGTGGGGTGACTCTGGTGAGCGGAGTCACCCCTCCAAAGGCCGAGGCCTAAGGGCCAATCGCCGGGGTAAGGTGGTGAATGCAAGCGCGACCCCATCTTACCCCACCCAGGCGAAGGATTGCTCACGGGAGGGTTTTTAGTGGGTTCGAGCCCCACACAAACCCCTCCGCCACCCCCGTGGCGAAGGGGCAGTGCGAAGGCATTTTCCCTCCCAAAAAAAAAAAAAAAAAAAAAAAAAGGTTCCACGGACCTAGGGGGACCCCCCACAGTGCTTGCGTCCACGTCGCGTCCCCTGGAAACGACTCAGTCTGACCACCGTAACGGAGTGGCAGACTGAGATCGGCCAAAGTGCACTGTGCGTTGTAGAGCTTTAAATGTCGGATCTGCAACGAAAGCCGGAGGCTATGCCTAAAAAACCTGCGCGGGACGCCTCCGGGCGCTTCCTAAAAGGCCCTTCTCAGGGCCAACCCCAAGGCCCTTCTCAGGGCCAACCCCAAGGCCCTTCTCAGGGCCAACCCCAAGGCCCTTCTCAGGGCCAACCCCAAGGCCCTTCTCAGGGCCAAACCAAAGGCCCTTCTCAGGGCCAACCCAAAGGCCCTTCTCAGGGCCAACGTGGTGAACTCTGTGTTCCCGGCGCCCCCGATGTCCCTGTGGGTGGGAATAGGGTGGAGTCGGGCATGGGGTTCGCGTCCGAGATTGAGGCGTCCAGTGGCGCGGAGGTCTCGGACAGGGAGGGTCGCGGCCGGAAGCGGCTGTCTTCCTCGTTCTTCGTGCCCGGGTTCGGTTATTTGGACTCGGACGCGGAGACCGAGGAGAGGGCGGTCGCCAAGGTTAGCACGGCCAGGAGAGGTAGGGGAAAGACTACCAAGGTGGGCCACTCCAAGGAGGAGTGCTTACCAATAGAGTTGGAGGACGTCCTGCGTAGCAGGCGTTTTAGGAAGGGGCAGGCTGCTGCCTACGTCGACCTTGCGTCTGACACCGGAGGTGATTCCGATGCCACCGCAATGGTCGGCGACGTCAGCACCCTGAATGCTCAAGAGTTGAGGGCGCGAGCGGGCGAGGGGCTCGCTTGTGTTTTGGAGGTTGCCAAAAAGTCTGGCAACCTCAAGGGAGAATTTGTTGCCCGCTTAAAGAGGTCCGCCTCAACCATAAGGGAGGTGGTTGAGGCCCTGGCGAGCAGGAGTGAGGCGGAGGAGACGCGACGTCTTAGGGGGGAGAACGGCCGTCTGCGACTCGAGATTGAGTCGTGCAAGGCCGAGATAAAGGCGCTGCGTCGAGGTTTCTCCGAGGCGAAGACGGAAGCCGCTGCTGCCACCACCGCTGCCGCGGCCGCTGCCACTGCTGCTGGGACACCGGCACCACAAACAGTTCTGACGGGGACTGAACTGGTTGAGGAGTTGAAGCGCTCCTTGACCATCACGTTCGGGCAAATGCTGGATGCCCGATTTGCGGGGATCGAGGACCGGCTTATGCCCGCACCAACGATCCGCCCACCACTGAGGGCAGATACTAAGAGGACGGCGGCAGCCTCTGTGCCACCCAAGCCGACGCCTGAGCCGGCTAGTATTTCCCCCCCAAAAGCGGGAAAACATGCCAACCAGGCCACTAAGACTGCTGCCACTCCCTCAGTGGCACCTGTCGCAGGTCCCTCAGTGGCACCTGTAGCGGGCCCCAGCACGGCGACTGCTCCCCCCACTGGTCCTCCGGCACCGGAGACCTGGGCGAAAGTGGCAGGGAGGAAAGGCAAGGGGAAGGGCAAAGCCAGCAAGGCGCCAGTGGCTGATCCAGTGGCTGGTACCACTGCCACTACTTTGCCCAAGCCGAAGGCCTCCAGGACTGCGAAGGCATCGCTGAGGCCCGCCAAATCCGCGGCCGTCGTGCTGTCGCTGCAGCCGGAGGCCGTGGAGAGGGGGGTCACTTATAGTGATGCCCTCAAGGTGGCGCAGCAGAGGGTCAATCTCCGGGAGCTGGGGATTGACCAGGTGCGCTTCCGCCAGACGGCCACAGGAGCCAGGATGTTGGAGATTCCTGGCTCCGAAAGTGCGGAAAAGGCCGACAAGCTGGCGGAGAGGCTGCGCGGAGTCCTCTCAGAGGTGGCCAACGTTGCCAGGCCCTTTAAATCTGCTGATTTGCGTTTAACGGGCCTGGACGATTCGGCCACGAAGGAGAGAGTGGCGGCGGCAGTCGCCGAGGCGGGCGCATGTGGTGTGCAGCTGGTGAGGGTCGGAGAGATCCACCGCAGCATGAGGGGCACCGGCTCCACCCTTGTCTCCTGCCCTGTCTCGGCAGCAAAAATGCTGCTGGACAAGGGCAGAGTTCTGATAGGCTGGAGCTCGGTGCAAGTGGTGGCATTGGAGGCGCGGCCCATGCGCTGTTTTAGGTGCCTGGGTCTGGGACATACGCGTCTCCAGTGTCCCGCCTCGGCCGACAGAGGTGACCTGTGCTTCCGATGTGGGGGCGCTGGTCACCGGGCGAGCAGCTGCGGGAGGACTGACCCGCGCTGCGCTATATGCGCAGAGTCGGGGAGGCCCTTCGGGCATGTGATGGGAGGGCGCAAATGCGTCCCCCCGAAGACGTTGGGAAGGGCCTTCCAGAGGCCTACGGCAGCTGCCGCCCCGGCGAGCGAGGAGGTTGAGATGGCTGAGTAATAAACTCAGACATCACAACCTCCTCCAGACGTATCGGAACAATCCGCAGTAGGGCCACGGTCGGAGAGTCGGGGGACTCTCCGCCGTCTTGCACGGCTCTACATGTCGGTGGGGTGATTCTGGTGAGCGGAGTCACCCCTCCAAAGGCCTAGGCCTAAAGGCCAATCGCCGGGGTAAGGTGGTGAATGCTAACGCGACCCCACCTTACCCCACCTTGGCGAAGGACTGCTCACGGGAGGGTTTTTAGTGGGTTCGAGCCCCACACAAACCCCTCCGCCACCCCCGTGGCGAAGGGGCAGTGCGAAGGCATTTTCCCTCCCTCAAAAAAAAAAAAAAAAAAAAAAAAAAAAAAGGTTCCACGGACCTGCTAGGATCTCCTAGTGGGCGGGGAAGTGAACCCCGACGTGGCGCGTCCCCAGGTGGCGGATAGGGGAACGGCCCCCAGATATGGGGGCTACCGGTATACCGGCGCGGACCAAATCACAATGCGCGGCGGGGAGGGTCAACTCGGCCACCCCGTCGGGCAACCGAGGTGGAGCGCGGCGGGGAGGGTCAACTCGGCCACCCCGTCGGGCAACCGAGGCGGAGGTGCGGCACTCGATGTCGCAGCGGACCCTTGTGGTCGTGGGATGGCAGGCCTGCAAGGCTTGCGGCGCGGCGGGGAGGGTCAACTCGGCCACCCCGTCGGGCATTATGCGTCTCCGAATCCTACGGTTCTGGCGCCTGCCAATAGGATGCATGGCCGGGGGGAACCCGGTCCCTAGGGCGCCCCAGAGGACCTCACCTCTGGTTAATTAAAAAGGAAAAAAAAAAAAACATGAAAACACAATGGCGACTGGTAATAGTTTACCCCAGGCGGGTACCAGCCTCTCTGAGGCTGGAGAATCCCGCAGTGCTTCGGCACTCTGCCCCTCGTATTCTGGGGGGGGCAACCATCGCCTTGCGGGCTCCGATCGGGGCTCGCGCATCGACGGCTTCCCAGGAAGTCGGAAGGAGGGACGCGTGTCCCCGTATTTCTTACGGGAGGCTCGTGTCGTGCTGGAGCGCACTCGTTGCGCCACACCGGCAGGACTAGATGGGAGAGAAGGTGAGGCTTCGGCTGCCTCTCTCACTCCCATCGCGGATGAGGAGATGGCCTTACAGGCTACAGAGAGTCTGCTTTCGGCATCGTCGGACTCAGACTCAGACGCGAGGACGTGGGATACAGTCTCGTCTCGCGGAGCTGGTGTTTCTCACCAGATGAGGAAGCGCCGAAAGAGCGGGGACGAGGAGCACACCCCCTCACGGCGCGGGAAGGGAAGCCCTCATGGCGACCTAGCAGGAGCGAGGGCCGATTTTCATCGAGCCCAGGAGGAGGCGCTGGCAGAGGAACAGCGACAAAACAAGGCGGCAACTACACCTGCCGCCTTATACCGGAAGAAACCTGCGGCTGTGGTTGCTCCACCTCAGGTGAGAGGCTGTGACGCCGCCCAGTTGGAGACAATGCTCCTGGGCTCGGTGGACACAATTATATCTGTGGCTACCAAGTCCAGGAACTTGAAGGGCACCTCCATCAGGTCCCTGAAGGAAGCTGCGGCCACGATAAAGGCCTCTTTTGAGGAGACTCGTGCCCGCACAATGACGGAGGAGATGGCCCTGCTAGTAAGGGCCAATAAACAACTCGCGTCGGATGTCAACGAACTCCGGCGCGAATTAGCGGAGATGAGGGCGTCTGCTGTCCGACCGGCGCCGAATCCGGTGCCGACTCCAACCCCGGCCCAAGCCCCCACCACGGAGGACGTAGTGCGGCAGATCATGGTGCAAGTCGGCACTATGATTAGCGCCCGTTTTGAGGGCCTAGAAGAGAGGCTGCTGCCTGAGAGGAACCACAGACCCCCTCTGGCCGCAGATCGGCGTAGGGAGGCTGAGGTCCGTCAAACGGAGAGCGTCAGCCGAGGTGCTGCTGCGCCAACTAGCGCTCCGGCAAAGGCCCAGACGGCTGCCAAGCGGGCAGCACCAAAAGGAGGAAAAGGCGCTCCTGCGACTGAAGCAGCGCCTGCAAGCCGATCACTGGCTCCTGACGCAGTCCCTCCCTCTGAGGAGTGGACTACCGTGACGAGACGGGGCCAGACTCGCAGGAAGGAGGAAAGGGTTGCAGCACCGCCAAAGGCGGGACCGCCTCCAAGGGAAAGGTCCGCCCCTCCGGGTCGAGCCCCTCACAGGCCGCAGGCAGCGCCAAAGACGCAGCCGAAGCGTAAGAGGAGGAAAACCAAACTCCGCCCCCCGCGCACAGCAGCAGTAGTCATCACACTGCAGTCGGGGGCAGCGGAGAAAGGCATAAACTACGCCAAGGTGCTAGAGGTGGCCAAGGGGCAAATAAAGCTGGATGAGCTGGGGGTTCCACCCCTAAAAATTAGAACAGCGGCCACTGGAGCGAGAATCCTTGAGGTTCCTGGCGCGGACAACGCTAGTAAAGCAGATGTTCTTGCCGGGAAGCTCAGGGAGATCTTCGAGGGAGAACAGGAGATTCGCATCTCCAGACCGACTGCCACCGCTGATCTAAGGGTCAGCGGTCTTGACGACTCAGTCGTGCCGGAGGAGCTGGCGGAAGCCCTAGCAAAGGCGGGTGAGTGTGAGGCGTCGGTGATAGCAGTCGGCGCCATCCGCAGGGGCCCAGGAGGGATGGGCACATCGTTCGTGCGTTGCCCCATAGCGGTCGCGAAGAAGATCGCCGGCACGGGACGCGTACTAGTCGGATGGGTAGCAGCGCAGGTTCGCATCCTCGATGCCAGACCTCGGCGCTGCTACAGATGCCTCGTACAGGGCCATATTGGAGCCCAATGCAAGGCTGAAGTCGACCGCAGCGAAGAGTGTTACCGCTGCGGTAAGAAGGGCCACACGGCCCGAGATTGCTCTGCCGCTCCTCACTGCTCCCTTTGTGCAGCAGCGGGGAAAGCGGCAGACCACCTCTCCGGGGGCAAGGCATGCGCCAAGCCCCCGTCAAAGACAGGGGCCAAACGGAAGGCCGCTGCGGCCGGAGCTAAGGCTCAGTCGCAGCCACCTCCCCCTGATACAGGGCAGGCGGATCGCATGGAGGAAAGTTAGTTATGGCCCTAACTTTCCTCCAGGCGAACATTAACCACTCCGCTCGCGCTCAGGATCTTCTCCTGCAGTGTCTTGCGGAGCGGTCTATACACGTGGGAGTGATTGCCGAGCCGTACACGATCCCGCCTAGACCTGACTGGGTGGGAGACCTGGACGGCTTGGTGGCAATCACCACTCAATCGCCGGTCCGATCCCCCCCTCTTGAAAGCAGATCGAGAGGCAAGGGGTACGTTGCTGCCATGGTGGGCAGGATGATGGTTGTGGGGGTCTATCACTCTGGCAATAGGCCCCGTCACGAGCTGGAGACTCTCCTGAGCGAGGTGGGGACCTTAATTGGTCAGACCCGCCCGCTCCCGGTGATCGTTCTCGGGGACTTCAACGCCAAATCAGTGGCGTGGGGGTCCCCGACGACAGATCCAAGAGGGGAGACTGTGGTAGAGTGGATGGCGGAGTTTGGTCTTTGCCTGTTGAATCAGGGGTCTGAAAACACCTGTGTCCGTCAGTGGGGGGGCTCGATAGTCGATTTGACATTCGCCACCCCAGACCTTGCCTGTCGCATACACGACTGGCAGGTACTGGTCGACGAGGAGACTCTCTCGGATCACCGGTATATCCGGTTCAGCGTCTCCTCGTCTCTGGTGGATACGGCGAGGGAGGAGCCGAGCGAGATCGGGCCGCGATGGGCACTGAAGCGCCTCAATGTCGAAGCGCTGAGGGAGGCGGCCATTGTCGAGGCGTGGAGTGGCACTGCTCTGGAGCCGGAGCCAGTAGATGTGGATGAGATGGCGGATGGACTGTGTGAGGCGCTTACGCGCGTGTGTGATGCGGCGATGCCGCGTGCGCGAGCCTCACAGCCCAGACGCCAAGTCTACTGGTGGTCGGAGGAGATTGCCGAACTCCGCCGACATTGTGTCGAGGAACGCCGCCGATTTCAGCGGTATCGAAGGCGAAGGCGGCGGGAGCCCGAAATAGCCCAGTCGCTGTACACCGCCTACAGGGAGGCTTCCAGGGCCCTTCGAGTGGCGATAGATGAGGCCAAGAGGCAGGCTTGGGAGCAGTTGCTTGCGGGGCTGGAGCGTGATCCGTGGGGCCGCCCGTATAAATGGGCGAGACAGAAGCTCCGCCCTTGGGCGCCCCCCACCACTGCTTTGCTCCCGCTGGCAGCGCTTCGAAGGGTGGTTGATGGCTTGTTCCCCGGAGCTCCGGGGACCGATTTCACGCCTCCCACCGCTGAAGACCCGTCGAGCGTCCTCGACAGGAATGAGGAGGAGGAAGAACCTGCCCCTATCTCTGAGGGTGAGTTAGGTGTAGCGGTGCTCAGGATGAGGGCCAAAACCACAGCGCCCGGGCCAGATGGCATACCAGGCCGTGCATGGGCCCTCTCCTTGGAGCATCTAGGTCTCACTCTGATGGCCCTGTTTGACAGGTGCCTTAGAGAAGGTAGGTTCCCAAGGAGGTGGAAAAAGGGTAAACTCGTCCTCCTCAGAAAGGAGGGTCGCCCCGCGGATGAACCGTCGGGCTATCGTCCGATTGTGCTGCTTGATGAGGCGGGCAAGCTACTGGAGCGTGTGGTCGCTGCCCGCCTCGTCAAGCACCTTGAGACAGTAGGACCTGATTTGGCGCCTGTCCAATTTGGGTTCCGGAGAGGTCGCTCGACGATAGGGGCGATATCCTACGTCAGAGACTTGTCTGAGGAGGCGTGCTCTAATGGGGGGGTGTTGTTGGCTGTCTCGTTGGACATTTCCAACGCTTTCAACACACTGCCCTGGAGTACGATCATTGGGGGATTGGAGTACCATAGGGTACCCCAATACCTCCGAAGACTCGTCGGGGACTATCTCTCCGATAGAGAGGTAGTCTTCCCGACGATCGATGGAGAGGGACGTAGTCCCATGACGCGCGGTGTTCCGCAGGGGTCTGCCCTTGGGCCACTCCTGTGGAATATCGGGTATGATTGGGTCCTCCGGTGCGCTAACCTTCCTAACGTCGGCGTCATTTGTTACGCTGACGATACGTTGGTTACCGCGCGGGGGGACAATTATAGGGAGGCGAAGATCCTGGCGACGGCCGCAGTAGCAACGACCGTATCCAGGATCCGTATGCTGGGTCTGGAGGTGGCGCTCCACAAGTCCGAGGCTATTTGCTTTCATGGCCCGAGACGAGCGCCACCTGCAGGCACCACCATAGTGGTTGGTGGGATCTCCATCCCTGTCCGTTCGACGCTGAAATACCTCGGCGTCGTCCTGGACAGCAGATGGCAATTTAAGGCGCATGTGCGGCAGCTGTCCCCAAAAATCGTGGGGGCAGCTGGCGCACTAAGTCGCCTTCTTCCGAACATCGGAGGGGGAGGAGGGAGCTGCCGCCGCCTCTATACAGCGGTGGTTAGCTCCATGGCTTTATATGGTGCTCCCATATGGGCGGGGAGGCTCGATCGGCAGACCACTGCTCTGCTGATCGCAGCCCAAAGGACGATGGCGGTAAGAGTGTGCCGGGGCTACCGCACCATCTCCCATGAGGTGGCATGCGCCATCGCAGGAACGCTGCCATGGGACCTTGAGGCCGAAGTCTTGGCCTCGGTCTACTGGCGCAGCGAGCGACTGGCGCCACAGGAGGTGGTGCGGTGGCGCCTCAACGCCAAGGCATCCGCTCTGGCTAAGTGGAAGGAGCGGCTCCTAACAGGAGTGGAACGGAGGGGGGCTGGCGCCCAGCGACTCCTCCAAGCGATCCAGCCCGTACTTGAAGAGTGGGTACAGAGAGGACATGGGAGGCTTACCTTTCGGCTGACGCAGGTTCTCTCGGGACACGGATGTTTCGGGAGATACCTGTGTCACGTCGCCCGAAGAGAAGCCTCCCCGGCCTGCCACCAGTGCGGCTGTGAGGAGGACACAGCCCAGCACGCACTGGAGGCATGCCCAGGAGGAGCCGAGCCGCGGCAATCCCTGATCGCGGCTGTGGGGTCAGACCTCTCGTTGTCGACCATCATTCCGAAGATGGTCGATAACGAGACGTCATGGGAGGCGGTGGCCTCCTTCTGTGAGATTATTGTCTCGCAGAGGGAGGAAGACGAGCGGGAGAGAGAAAGGGACCCCCTCTCTCTCCCGCTCCGGAGAGCGCGGACACGGAGGCGGGCTAATCGAGCCCGCACCCCGTCTCCGCTTGGAGGACCTGGGGCGTCGGATGGGGGGGTACCCGGCGCCCCACACCAGGGATAGGTCCTCACGAGGTGTAGATGCTCCCATATGTTCCGGAGCATCACACGAGGTGGACAAGCCTTTTTACAGCTTGACACCGAGGCGGGTCCGCTCTTTACAAGCGGACAGCGGCGTCGACGGGGGCTGCGGAGTATGCGCAAGCGGTCCCGTGCCCCCTGTCACTAGTCGACGACGGAGGAACATCGTGGGGTTTTTAGTCGGTATGGGCACCAATGGGCCGAGTCCGACATAACCCATCCGCTCCCCCAGCGGGTGGGTATGCGTAAAGGCATTTTCCCCATGTGAACAAAAAAAAAAAAAAAAAAAAAAGGTTAGGTTAGGTTAGGTTTCCACGGGGGACCCCCCACAGTGCTTGCGTCCACGTCGCGTCCCCTGGAAACGACTCAGTCTGACCACCGTAACGGAGTGGCAGACTGAGCTCGGCTAAAGTGCACTGTGCGTTGTAGAGTTTTTATGCGGGAATCTACAACACCGGCGGAGGCTATGCCTAAAAAATTTGTGCGGGACGCCTCCGGGCGTTTCCTAAAAGGCCCTTCTCAGGGCCAACCCAAAGGCCCTTCTCAGGGCCAACCAAAAGGCCCTTCTCAGGGCCAACTCGAAGGCCCTTCTCAGGGCCATACCGACGAGCGCGCGTCGGTTGCGGTGGCTGCATCCGCAGTCAGCCTATTTGGCAGTGCGGGCGAGCTGTCGGACTCCGACAGTGAGTCGGACGTTGGTCCGATCGCGATCGAGGGAGGACCGCTCAAGCGGGCCTTCATGAAGGACGGGTCCAGCTCGGACTCGTCCAGGAAAGGGAGGTCGAGGCGCAAGGTGAAGGCCAAGCCTTCATCTGTAGCTGCCATCGCCGACACCCACGACGTGGGTTTGGAGGACGCGCGACGCCAGCTGAGCCTGACCCGTCGGGCGCAGCTCCAGCAGGACCTGGAGGAGCAGGTCGCTGCCAAGGAGCAGCAGGCGCGCACCGCGCGGGCCAAGGCCGGGTACGGCGCATCCTGCGTGCTGTACGCTGACCACTCCCTGGTCGAGCTGGAGCGCATGGCGCAGGAGGACGCGGAGGAGATCACCCAGGTCGCCTCCAAGTCCTCCAACCTGAAGGGGACTTTCCAGAAGTCCCTGAAAAGTAGGGCCGCGAGCATGCGTGGCATCGTCTGTGAGCTTGTGCAGCGCACAGCCACGGACGAGACGCGGCAGCTGCAGGCGAAAGTCGACCGCCTGCAGTCGGAGGTCAGCCAGCTGCACACGAAGCTGGCTGAAGCCACGGCCCGACCTACGCAGGCGGAGCCTAGGCCGGCGGCGGAAGCCACGGCCCGACCTACGCAGGCGGAGCCTAGGCCGGCGGCGGAAGTTCCCTCTTCCTCCTCCAACCTTGAGGATATCATCCGCAAGGTTGTGATGGAGGAAAGGGCCTTCACAAGAGCCTGCCTCGATGGCATCGAGGACAGGCTCCTGCCCGAAAAGCGCCTCCGACCGCCGCTAGCGGCGGACAAGAGGCAGAATAAGCCGGGGCCATCCTCCCAAAAGGAGGACCCCCTTCTCCCTTCTACCACTCCGTCCAACCAGCCTTGGACGAAAGTGGTCAAGAGGGGAAAGGGCAAGGCCAAGAAGACGGGAACGGCCGCCGCCTCTACCACCCCTGCCCCCACCCCTTCCTGCCCGTCCCAGGCGACAGGCATGGGAAGGGGAAAGGGTAAGGGGAAGGGGAAGAAAACGGCCCCCAAGCCCGCCGCCGCTGCCCCTGCAGCGAAAAGGGCCCCCGCCGGTGGGAGGAAACCTTTGGTTCCTCCCAAATCCGCAGCCGTCGTGGTGACGCTCACCGCGGAGGCTGCTGAACGCGGGGAGACGTACGAGTCCGTACTAAAACGGGCTCGTACCAACGCCGATCCCACCCAACTTGGGATCGGAGCGGTCACGTGCCGCCGGACCGCAGCTGGGGCTCGAATCTTCGAGTTCCCGGGGGCCCAGGGTGGCACAAACGCGGACCTCTTCGCAACCAAGTTGCGAGAGGTCATCGCGGACGCGGCCAAGGTGGCCAGACCCGTGAAGTCTGCGGCCTTGGAGGTGACCGATCTGGACGATTCGGTCACCAAAGAGGAGGTGGTGGCGGCGATCGCAGCTGTAGGGGGCTGCGATGTCGCAGCGGTGCAGGGCCGGGACATCAGACCCGGCCGCGGTGGCATGGGCACTATCCGCCTCGAGTGCCCAGTCGTCGCAGCCAAAGCCGTCCTCGCCAAAGGGCGGTTCTCGGTGGGTTTCAGCACCTGCCGAGTCCGAGCACTTGAAGACCAGCCTATGCGCTGCTTCAAGTGCTTCGGAGTCGGACACACGCGGGCCCTCTGTCCGTCCCTGGTGGATAGGACGGACAGCTGCTACCGCTGCGGCCAGGACGGACACAAGTCCGTCTCCTGCACGGCCGCCACGCCGCGCTGCGCAATATGCGCAGCCAGCGGTCGCCCAGCGGGGCACATCATGAAGGGGAGGAACTGCAGGCCTCCCCTAAAGAAGGGCAAAGCGCAGGCGACGGCCCCGCCTGCCGCTGAGACCGCCGACCCCGAAGCGGGAGCCTCGGCGGCTGATGAGGAGGGTGCGATGTCCGAATGATGGATAGGCATCGCATCCTCCAGGCGAACACCAACCACTGCAAAACAGCCCAGGACCTGCTCATGCAGGTCATGGCTGAGTGGTTGGTGGACGTGGCGGTAGTCGCCGAGCCGTACTCGGTCCCCGACGGTTGGTTGGGTGATCGAGACGGCTTGGTAGCTTTGTTGTCGCGGTCTTCCACAGACTCCCCTCCCCTCTCGCTTTTAGAGAGGGGACCGGGATACGTGGCCGCCGCGTGGGGGGAAATAGCCTTGGTAGGCGTATATTTCTCCCCAAACCGCCCTCTACAGGACTTCGAGAATTTTCTCGAAGTCCTCACCGCTGTTGTCGGGAGGGCGGCGCCGCGCCAGGTCGCCGTGTTGGGCGACCTAAACGCCAAGTCGGCGGCCTGGGGCAACCCGGCCGCCTCTTGCAACGTCCGAGGGCGCGCCGTCGAGTTTTGGGCGGCCTCGTCTGGTGTGTCCCTCCTCAACAGGGGGGCGGTCCACACGTGTGTGCGGCAACGGGGAGGGTCAGTGGTGGACGTCTCGTTCGCCACCCCCGTCCTAGCCGCCCGCGTAGTGAACTGGCGGGTGGAACTGGTGGAGACATTGTCGGATCACCGATACGTGCGGTTCGACGTCTCCACCCAGAGCCCCAGGAGGACGGCCCCTTCAGGCCGATCCCCCTTTCCGCGGTGGGCCCTTACCCGCCTCGACCGTGAGGCGGCTAAGGAGGCGGCGCTCGTCCAGGACTGGCTCGCCCCTCCGGTCGACGTTCTGGACGTGGACTCCGCAGCGGCCCAGCTGCGGAGGTCCCTGACCGAGGTGTGCGACTCCAGCATGCCTCGGTCCCGCCGCCCGCCTCCCCGTCGCGCCGTCTATTGGTGGTCGGAGGGGCTAGCAGGGCTGCGGTCCGCCTGCGTGGCGGCAAGGCGGGCATATGCGCGGAGTCGACGGCGCAGTCGGCGAGACCCCGAGCACGAAGACCTTCTGTACGCCTCTTACGTAGAGGCGAAGAAGGTCCTCAAGGCGGCAATGAGCGCCGCCAAAGACGCGGCGCGAGCCGAGATGCTCGAGGGTCTAGACAGGGACCCGTACGGGAGACCATACAAGGCGGCGCGGAACAAACTGCGCCCCTTTGGTCCCCCACTGACGGAGTCCCTGGAGCCGGCATTGCTGGATGGGGTGGTTCGGTCCCTGTTTCCTTCAGGGACCAACTTCACCCCACCAGCAATGGACCCTCCGCGGGGAGCAGCTCCGCCGGAGGAGGAGGTCCCTCCGGTCGAGGCGGAGGAACTTGGCGCGGAGATCATTCGCCTCCGCGCCAAGAAGACGGCCCCAGGGCCGGACGGCGTCCCTGCACGGGTGGTGGCCATCGCCACCACTCACATGGGGCAAAGGTTTCGGGACCTCTTCAGCGCGTGCTTCGTGTCTGGGAGGTTCCCGAAACCTTGGAAGGAGGGGCAATTATGCCTCCTCCGAAAGGAGGGACGCCCGGCGGACTCCCCCTCGGCATACCGGCCCATCGTTCTTCTCGATGAGGTCGGTAAGATGTTTGAGGGGGTAATCGCCAGAAGGCTGAATGGCCTTCTGGCGGAGGTGGGGCCGAATCTGTCGGACGCCCAATTCGGTTTCCGAAGGGGGCGTTCGACAGTGGACGCGCTGGCCCGGTTGAAGGGCCAAGTGCGGGAGGCCGTGGAGGTGGGGGACGGGGTTTTGGCTGTGTCATTTGACATAGCCAACGCCTTTAACTCCGTCCCCCACTCGACGATACTTGAGGCGCTCCGCTACCACGGGGTGCCTCAGTATCTGCGGAGGCTGCTGGCCAGCTACCTGGAGGACCGAGCGGTTCTCCTGGTGGACAAAGCTGGCCAGCTGCGGCGGTACGGCGCGGGGTCCGGTGTTCCACAGGGGTCGGTCTTAGGTCCACTCCTGTGGAACATCGGATTCGACTGGCTCTTGCGGGGAGCTCTCCTCCGGGGCACGAGTGTCATCTGCTATGCAGATGACACTCTTCTCACTGCCCGGGGGAGAGATTTTCGGGAGGCGGCGAGCCTGGCCTCGGCCGGCGGATCGCTGGTCGCTGGAAGGATCCGCCGGCTTGGATTGCGGGTGGCGCTGCACAAGACCGAGGCCGTGTTTTTCCACGGGCCTCGGCAGCGCATCCCCACTGACGCCCACATCGTCGTGGAGGGCGTCAGGGTCGAAGTGAAGGCCCAGATGAAATATCTGGGCCTTGTGCTCGACAGCAGGTGGCGCTTCAGCCCGCACTTTAGCGGGCTGTCAGTGCGCCTGCTGAAGGCCGCGGGGGCGCTCTCGTGGCTCCTCCCAAATCTGGGAGGGCCCAAAGCGCGATGCCGGCAGCTGTATGCCGGCATCCTTAAGAGTATGGCCCTGTATGGGGCCCCGATCTGGGCGGACTCCCTCCATAGGAGGGAGAACGCCACCATGATCCGCAGGCCCCAAAGGGCCATCGCGCAGCGGGTGGCGAGGGCCTACCGTTCGGTAGGTTTCGCGGCCTCATGCGCTCTGGCGGGCACCCCTCCTTGGGAGCTCGAGGCGTGGGTGCTCGCCAGAGTGTATGAGTGGACGGCGGGGCGCAGGGCTCTCGGCGAGCGCCCGGCCCCAGAAGAGCGGGAGGCCGTGCGGCGAGAGGCGAGGGACGCGGTCGTCCAACACTGGACGGAGGACCTCGCCTCTGCCACGTTCGGCCGCAGAACGTTGGACGCTCTCGGGCCAATCCTGCGCGATTGGCTCGAGAGGTCCCACGGCTTCCTCTCTTTCCGTCTGGTGCAGGTGCTATCCGGGCATGGATGCTTCGGATCGTACCTGCACCGGATCGGAAGAGAGGGGGACCCGTCGTGCCACGACTGTGGCGCGACGGAGGACACGGCGCAGCACACCCTCGAGGTGTGCCCGTCGTGGTCCGAGCCGCGCCGTGCCCTGGTCGCGGCAGTGGGGCCGGACCTCTCGCTTCCCAGCGTGGTTCATTCCATGCTGGAGAGCGAGGGGGCCTGGGCAGCGGTCGCCTCCTTCTGCGAGGACGTGATGTCCCAGAAGGAGGCGGCAGAGCGCGCGCGGGAGGAAGATCCTCTCGCGGCGCCTCTGCGTAGGCGGAGAAGGGGTGGGACAAGGCGGCAATAGTCGCCTCCTCCTTCCTCTGGTGATGGATAGCGGGAGGCAGGCGTGGGGACGCCTCCTCCCGCATTGCACTTATCCATCACCCCCGTCGGACGGGAACGACTGAGCACTCGCAGTTGTTCCCGGGCCCCCCCTCTGCAAGGGGGGGGCGTGGAGGCCCCGCTGTCAAGGCGGGCGGTCGTCGGCGGGGGACTGGATGAAAAGGCTCCTGCCGGTTTCCCAGTCCCTCACCACATAGACGACGCCGGAGTGCCGCTGGGTTGTTTAGTGGGTATACCGGTCGTAGGACCGGGGAGTCCCACATACCCCTCCCATCCCCATGGGAGGGGATGCGTAACGCATTTTTCCCAGCGTCAAAAAAAAAAAAAAAAAAAAAAAAAAAAAAAAAAAAAAAAAAAAAAAAAAAGGTTAGGTTTCCACGGACCTGCTAGGTTGTCCTAGTGGGCGGGGAGGTGAATCCCGACGTGGCGCGTCCCCAGGTGGCGGATAGGGGAACGGCCTCCAGATATGGGGGCTACCGGTATACCGGCGCGGACCAAACACCAGGGGGGGGGGGCCCAACGCGGGGGGCGTTGTGGTGGTTGCTTCTCTGCGCGTCCTTCTGGTGTAGCAGAAGGCGCAGTAGACGAGGCGGGGACGTGCTCGGTGTGCATTTCCCAGTTGTTAGTTGGCAAAGGACACTCGCCTCGTTCCCGCGCCAGCTTTCGACCGTTTGGTACCACATTAGCAGGGTCGGGGAGACCCTCGTGTGGGACCGAATGATCCTGGGGTCCTTGACGAGCAGATTGGCCCACGTCTGTTTCGTCACTGGATCTCGGGAGGGGCGGCGGCCCTTTTGCGAGGGGGGGCCGTCGTATGCATCCAGCAGGCAAGAAGGGATTTTATCCCTCCTTGCAAAACGTCCGCCCGCTCGGTATTCGCTGGGTCGGGGAGACCTTTGTGGGACCGAGTGGAGGAGGGTATGGGGGCTTCTTCCACGAGTCTCTTTATTGAGGGTGCAGTGGTTGAAGCGGGGACGTGCTTGGTGTGTGTGTGCCCGAAAGGGAAGGTGGATTCCGCGAGTGTAATCCACTGCACGCACCCAAGCAGGCATTAGAGATGGGATCTCAGTGCCGGCGTCTCGCCGCAAGGTATTCGCAGAGTCGGGGAGACTCTTGTGGGACTGAGCGGCGCACTGGGTTTCGTGGGTAGTCGGAGTGAGGGCTCCCGGCTACCCGTACAACGAACCCAGGGAGGGCGGCAGTTAACATGAGTGACGTGTTCTGCCGTACGCACCGGGAGGGTGCTGGAGTGGCTTGCCACTCCGGGGAAGGGCTGCGGCCTGCAGCACTTTGCGAGAAGGGAACCGGTGCGTTCCGTATGGAGATCCCGGATCCCTTTGACATGCATCGAGGCTGGTCACCGGGGAGGTTTAGTGAGTGCTCCGTCGTTTTTTAGACGAACAACCTCACATATTCCGCTTGCACCCTCAATGCGAGTGGAAATCTGGTTGCAGATTCCTCCTCGTCAAAAAAAAAAATTTTTTAAAAACATTACAATACTTATTTATTAATCTCTCATTGCTACAAGCAATGAGAGTTATAAATTACATTGTTTATATTTTAAGCAATCAATATAATGAATTACATGAATTAGAATAACAATTATTGCATAAATAACTATGAAATCATAATTACCATAGTGAAATTATAGCAGTTAATAAAATAATAATTATAATCACAATAAATTAAGTGAAATATTAAAATTATATGTTGATACCATCTTTGCCCCTATTAATAATTAATTATCATAACAATTCTAATAATAATTCTTTTCATTTGATCTATTCCATTACATTATTAGCCTAACCTAAAATTATTCATTACTTTAACACAATATTGCTTATGATTAATTGTTTATCAACATTAATAAAATCAATAAAAGAAAAGACTAAAACAGCGCCATCTTTGGGTAGATTCAATAACTGAATTTTACAAGTTTTAAAAGTAAAATTATAAAATGCGTCTACATAGTCTTATAGCCCATTGTAGTGTAAAATTTGCATACAAATATAAAATAAAATTAAGGTAAGATTACATTAAAATGTTTATAGTGAAATTATATTCATTCCAATGTCAACTACCTACTAAATTTGATTCATATACATTAAAATTAAAATAGTTAAATAAATTATGAATAAATTACATTATATTGATTTATACAGTATTATCTTTAAATACATTAAATTAAAACACTAATTACTTAAAATATGCGGAGAAACCCCCATCAGAGAGACTGATTGCAATTGATGTCTCAGCGCCATCTTTGGATTATTTAACCAACTATCATGGGCCACCACTATAAAATATTTTATATACATATATTATGTTAATTAGATACTAAAATCAATATTATTATAATGCCTACTTTATGAAAATCTAAATAAATATATATATACCCCTTTACTATTTAAACATGCTATACTGTTAGGCCAACAGACTAATACATAGTCTGTGGTAACTTTCAAGCAATCATTCTAATGTCAGTCCCGTAAAAAGTTAAACAATTAAATCAATCAAGCAGACACATTATTAATATGTCTAAAACTATTATGTGATAAAAGTGTGATGTCTCGGCTTAATATTTAAATACTCAATCAGGTAGACTGAATAGCCGAGCGAAATAAGTACCACCAATCCCAGTGCCATACTAGTCTTTGGACTCCACAACAAGGTCGAAACAGATGAAATTATGCAGTCAAAGACGGATTATCGTACGGCTCTGGGGCGGCGGCACCCAGCCCAGCACAGTTCAGCAATACCCTCAGTAAGTATTTAATAAAGCCTATTTCCTATCTACCCCCAGCAATAACTATTTCCTATTTCTACCTACATTCTTATTTACCTATTTGGGTGGTTTCTCCGCTACAAAATACTACCTACATATAAAAACTACCCTATGCTAATCCGGCTCGACAAAAGAGCCGTTCCGTCTCCCTACTATGCGGAGAACGGTCCCAGCAAAAGCGAGAAAAGCCCGTCTGCAATCGTCGTCAACCATTATGTCACTCAAATTATCCATCCTAATATTAGTGTCCATTGTGCTTTCGCAGCCGTACCTCAGCCTACCAAACGCTGGACAATCCACCAGTAAATGTTGTATGGTCTGAGGCACATCTTCGCAAAAGCACACTGGAGAGTCGGTAAGATTAAATTTATGCAGGTAGTACTTGAACCCCCCATGCCCAGTGAGAATCTGAGTAACATAATTATCCAATATTATCTTGTTAATTATTTTGTAGGATATCGCAACATTTTTGAAATATAATTTGGTAGTGCCGCCAGTTGAAGTCGAATTGTAAATGCGCTGCCATTCATCTATGGTGTCCAGTCTGGTGGAGTGCTTGGCGAAGGACAGGGGGAACTTATCATACTTAGGCAGCTGTCTGTTGTTCAGTGCGGCATACTTGGCAAGTTCATCCGCTCTTTCGTTGCCGAGTATACCGCAGTGAGCCTTTACCCAATACAAGTGTACTAATATTCCTTCCCTGGTAATTTCAGACAGAATATTTCTGATGTCTGCGGCTAGCGGGTGTATCGAATGCGGGTCGCTTATCGCTTCGAGGCCCGACCTGGAGTCGCTGGCGATGCTGAACTGCCTCTCCCGCCGTCTTGTGATGATGTCGAGCGCGCGCAGAATCGCCGACAGCTCCGCCTGGAACACGCTGCAGTAGCTCTCCAGCCGAAAGGTAGCACTCTGAACCTCTCTATCGCCGATCCAACATGTCACCGCCGCTCCCACCTTACCCTCCAGCTTACTGCCATCCGTGTGAAGAATGGGCCCATCTTCTGCAATGCTCTGCACGTCTTCTTGCGAGCCTATGAGCCCAAATCCCAACCGTTTTCTCTCCGCTGGGTGAGGTAGGGAGAAAGGACTTCTTCGGACCTCTAGCATCCGTCCCGGTAGACATGGGAGAGGTTCTCCTCTCTTTATGTTATAAATAAGGGCGTGCTCTCTGACTCTAAGTGAGACTGGGAAAATCCGAGCCAGCAGTGTACAGGAAATATATGAAACCGTTCTGTGGGCCTTGCAGATTTTGAGCGCGAAGATTCTTGTGAGGCTGTTTAGAGCCTTCTCCGCGTAGACTCTGCCGGAGATGTCAGCCCAACAGCTAGCGGAGTAAAGAATGGTAGGCTCCACTACAGCTATGTAGATCAGTCTCAAAATATCAGAATTGAGACCCCACTGAGCGCGCGCTGCCCTGGAAACTGTTTTATAAAAAGATATTACTTTTTTAGTAACAGCCTCCAGGTGCCGTCGGAAATTGAGTAATGGGTCTATTGTCAATCCTAATATTTTGAGACTGGTCCCACAGACGAGCTCGACTCCCGCCATCTCCAACCTCGGTTTATGGTACCTCATCTTCCTGGTTATAATGAGGGCTTGAGTCTTCCCCGGCGCAAACTTTAGCTTCAGTCTATCCTCCCAGCGCAGGACCGCAGCAAGGGCCCGGTTGACCTTCTCTTCCAACTCTCTACCATCGGCTCCCGCTGCGATCATGAGGATATCATCGGCAAAAGCCTGCACCCGTACACCTCCGTATTGGCTCTGCTCCAGCAGAGGGTCCAGCTGGATGTTCCACAGAACGGGTCCACAGGTGGAGCCCTGGATGCAGCCCTTATTTGTGCTCCTTTCGACTGTCTCCCCCGCGTACTTCAACCTTATCTTTCTGTCCGACAGATAGTCGAGGATGAGCCGCACAACGCCGCCGTCCACCCGCCTGGAATGCAGCTCGTTCACGATGGCCGGCCACCACGCATTGTCAAAGGCCCCCTCAATGTCCAGGGATACCATGACCACTATCCCCTTGTCCCGGAGGCTGGATTTGACCATGGTCATGGCATCGAAGAGGGCATCTTCCGTGCTACGCTGCGGGGTGAATCCGTACTGCAGCGGGCTAAGGGATTCATCTCGGCCCAGCTGCCACTGCAATCTGTTGACGAACAGTTTTTCCAACATTTTCCCCAAGACCGGCAGTAATCCAATGGGCCTATAGGATTTAGGCTGCGTGTAAGTGTCCTTAGCCGGCTTGGGGATAACTTTTATAGTAGCCGTCTTCCATATGCGCGGGAAGCATCCCCACCTCAGGCAGAGCGAGTATAAGTCCCGGAGCAGGGTCTTGTTCCCCGTGTAGGCGCGGAGGCAGATGTCTAGCGTGAGCCCATCGCCTCCCGGCGCCTTCTTGGGGTTCATCCCCCGCAGGACCTCCTCCAGCTCCGTACAGGTGAAGGCGACGACGTCCCCCGCGCTCAGCCTGGTCTCCGCAGCCCGCCGATTCGCCTCATCCCTCAGTCGCCTTTGTTCGGGGGTGTCCTGTGCCGCGTCGTCCCAGGGGTAAAAGGTGTCGGCCAACAGCATCGCCGATCCCCTCTCGTCCAGCACGGCCCCCCTCGAGGCCTCGAGCAGGATGTCTTGCGTTGGGGCCGTGCAGGCCTTCATAATTCTGTAGGAGCGCTGCCAGATGGTCTCCACCTTCTCGCCGGTGCAGAACGCCTTCCAGCTCGCGGTGGTGGCCGACTCGATGGCCTTCTTGTAGGTTTTCCGGGCCTCTAAGTACCGGTCGACCACGAACTGGCGTCTTCGCAAGCTGGCTTTGCCGATCCTTCTCCGGCAGCGCACCATCTCGGCCTTAAGCTCGGAGAGCTCGGCCGTCCACCACCTGCAGGCCTTGACAGGTCTAGTGTCGGGGATTCGAGGGATCGCCGCTTCGCAGGCCGCGACGACGCACTCGGTGTACCGGTCTGCAATTTCGTTCACCCCCTCCGCGTCCTCGACCCCTGCCAACTTTTCCTCCAAGTCGAGCGCTGCAACTTCCCGCTGGAACCCATCCCCGAACGCTAACCAGTCCGCCTTGTCGGTGTCGTAGATGCGCGTGCCGCCCCGCCGCCCCGCGCCGGCCCCCGCGCGCGCCCGCAGCTGCAGCCGCAGCGCCACGGGCCGGTGGTCGGACAGGCCGCCCAGCCGCTCGTCCACGCGCCAGTCCCGCACGGCGCCCAGCAGCGCGGCCGAGCACGCCGTGACGTCGATGATGCTGGCGCACGGCCGGCCGCCGCGGTGCGCGAGGTACGTGGGCGCCGCGCCCTGGTTCAGCACCTCCAGCTGCAGCTCCGCGAACAGCTCCGCCACGTCCCGCCCCCGCGAGTCCTCCGCCGCGCACCCCCACCAAGGGCTCTCCGCGTTCACGTCCCCCGCCACCAGCACTCGCTGCACTCCCATCGCCGCCACCGTCGCTCGGATAAATGCTAAATAATTACTTAAATCTAGTTCCTTATCTAAATATACACTAATTAAACCTATTCTTATATTATCAAATTTTAAAATAACTCCTACGATATCCTCCGTAACGAACTTACTATCTATAACGAACTGGATTCCAGGATCCGTGACGACGATTGCAGAGCGGACCGGTCGCTGCGCCGCCCCCGCGGCCTGCACGAGCCGGCAGCCCGCCGGGGCGGCCATGCTCGCCTTGGCGCCGACGTACGGCTCCTGCAGCAGCAGCACGCGCACCCCGCGCGCCGTGGCCTCACGCAGGCACTCGTGCGTCGCCGCCCTGCCCCTCCCCAGGTTATACTGCACGATCTTTAAATCTATGTTGCCGAGTGAAGTGGGATCGGTGCCCTCAGCAATACCTGACCGCGAGTCGGGCTATCCGGTCCCACTTCCTCCACTCCGGGCAGTCGTAGCTGTAGGCCGGGTGGCCGCAGTCGGGCAGCCGCCTGCCGGCGCGGCGGTCCCTCAGCGCCCCCCACACGGCCGGGCTGACCTGCACCACGATATTGTTAAGCCCGCCGACTCTCCCCTTGATCCGCCTAACTATGGTAACCTTCCGCTCGGTCTCAGGTACCCACGAGAGCAGAGCGTCGTTCTGCCGGACGAGCGCCTCCTGCACCCGGGCGTCGGCGAGGTCGGCGACGACTCCGACGAGGCGCAGGTACGGGTCCCTGGCCCGCGGCTCCGTCACGGCGAAGTCGTCCCCGAGCCCCGCGATCGCTCGCCCCATGACCGCCCTCTCCCTCTCGACTGATCCGGTTAGGTTAGGTTAGGTTAGGTTAGGTTAGGTTAGGTTAGGTTAGGTTAGGTTAGGTTTTTTTTTTTTTTTTTTTTTTAATAAAACAAGATGTCTACAGACTTATAATGTCCGTACCCTTATAAGATTATGTTATTATTTTTTGATTATATTTTTACACGTCTTTATTCTCCATTTTTGGAGTACTCAAATTGATGTTACATTTGTTATTGTTACATTTCTTATATCTAAATATTCTTAATTAATGATTTTAACTTAAATACTAAATAATGCTACATATGTTATTTACTTTATTTTTTATATTTTTATTTCTTGTATATATATATATTTTTTTTTTTTTTTTTTTTATTGTTAACTTATTTCTGTTTTTTTTTTTTTTTTTTTTTTTTATTTATTCATATATTATTATGGTTTTTTTTTTTTGTTTTTTTTTTTTCGTATAAAAAGTTACAATGTTTTTGACAGTTTTTTTGTTAGTATATTCTGTGTTTTGCTTTTCGAAGTCGTTACAAGTAATGAGAGAGCCGAAAACGCCGTTCGCTAGTTGTTAGAGACCGCACTATCCCCGATCTAATGGCCAGGTGATTCGCTATCTCCAACGTCCAGCAGAGCGTCCGCGACCTCCAAGTTCCGGCTTCGAATCGCCATGTTGATATTGTAGTCCTTTATTTTTGCTGTTGTGGCAGAGATGGCTTTTTGGATGAAACTGGCGGTTGCGTCATCTTCACGACTAGTCGTGTAGTAGACGCAGCTGCCTGTATGCCTGGTTATTGCCACAACAGCATGGGATACACTACTGTGGAGTTGGGACTTCCTTGTTGTCTTGACGATGATGACACTCTTGAAAGTTAGACCTTGAGCCTCGTGGATGGTGTGGACCATGGAGCCCTCCGCTTTCCCATAACCCATGTCGATCAGGAGAACCTTTTCGACTTGGGTGTGGACAAGATATAGGGTGTCCGGTTGATTTGGAATCGGTGATTCTCCATAGGTCTCCATCCTCAGAGATCGCACTCGTGGAACGGACGAGAAAATGCCGCTGTAGATCTCGTTTAGGGCATAGGCTACGTCCATGGGGTTCCTGCGAGTGCACAACAGTTCTTGGGTGATCCTGGTTGCGAGGTTAGGTCGAGTGTATTTCATCTCAAAGAGGTTGTCACGGTCGATGTAGGGAAGTTGGTTGTAGTCACCGAGGAGTAGAACTTCTGTGGCGCCTGTTATTGCGGCTGCCATTACTACTGCTCCAAAGTGACTCATCAGGGCCTCGTCGATGATAACGCGTTTGCAGACTCCGTCTCCGGTCTGACCGTTTACCAACAACGAAGCCATGGTGCGCACCCTGGTGTTTACGGCGGTGCCCATCTTTGGAGTTAACCTCTCCCTCATGTCCCGTAGTGCCTCTCTTGTTGCCGTCGTGACAATGTCTTCGTCTCCTTTGATGTTGTTTATTACCCATGTAGTTTTGCCGCATCCGGGGACTCCGTTTATCCACGTGATTTTGATCGTCGCTTTGTGACCGAAGGTTTTGCTGGTACCAATTTTCCCTGACAGACTTTTTGCCATGTCTAGGATCCTTTCTTCCAGCATTACCTTCGTGCACTTTGCGACCACCACTATGGGGTCGTTGGGTGGAGTGTCGAAAACGGGTTTTTCTGCGAGGCGGCTCTTCTCCTCATTTAGTGGCACAAACCCGCTGGTGCGGTTGTATGCCACCATGTATTGCCCCTCCATTTTCCCTCGTTGGACCTGAGATGTCTCGTTGTTGTAGACTGCGGCGTCTGATTCCTCGAGTTCCAACTCCAGCTGTCTTTCTTTGCCCCTGACGTAGGACTGCAAGATGGTTTTGCAGGTTTCTTCCTTGACGACAAGTGTGGCTCTTAAGACTGCCATGTACTCGAGGAACGCGTTTGATAGGTGGTCCGCTAGAGTCTCAGGTTCTGAGAGACTTGGTGGTTCGACTAAACCCTTTTCCGCTTTTGTTCGGACTGTGTATGTTTTCTTGTCCTTTTTGATTTTGTTTGAGGTGCCCGCTGGTTGTTGCTCCGATGTTCGAGCTCTCCCAGCACTACCTTTTGGTGGTCTTGACACTATGCTTTGCAACGCACTAGATATGGCTTTGGCCACTGTCTTAACCACTTCCCTCGGCTGTTTTGCTCTTTTTTGTGTTTGTTTATCCTCCGCTATTTCTGCTGTTTTGTTTTGGAAGCGCTCGGATCCACTAATGTCCGGATTCGCTATTGGGTGGCCCCAGCTGTCGATGGGTTGTGTTGTAGCCTCGATGTCGGGTTGGTATGGTTTCAGGTGACTGAGATTTTGACCTCTTTCTTCGTAAACTACTACCTCGTGGTTTTTTGAGGCTCTCACGACTCCCATGTAGTCTCTGGCTTCAGCTTTCTCGTAGGCCACTACCATAGGTTAGGTTAGGTTAGGTTAGGTTAGGTTAGGTTAGGTTTTTTTTTTTTTTTTTTTTTTTTTGCCATCTCGAAATGGCCTAACTTAAATTTAACTGTTGCTATTTTTTTGCAACATCATTTACGACTATTAGTATATAAACAACATTATATTTTAATTCCTAATACATATATAAAAGAAAAAAGTTACATTGATATATATATATATATAATACATAATACGTTACAAAAATTTTACTGGTCCCTGCAACAGTTTATCTAATCTATTTTATTTCATTTATTCGTTCATTATCAATCTTTCATTGCACTTGGCAATGAGAGCATCAAATTACAATAATACATTATATTTCCAATACGATTAATAAGAACATACTAAAAATTACTTTATATCATATACATTATTACATTATTATAAAATTATTAATACAATCAAATGATTGTACAAAAAAAAAAAAAAAATTAAATAAATAAAAGATTATAAATTATCTGATTACAACTATCGCCATCTTTGGGATTTTCATCAAACTTATCACTACAAACACAATATTAAATAATCAAATTCAAACAATAATTAAATAATTAAACACAATTAATAAATATTCCATTAATTCGTTATTATACACGCACTTTATATTCAATTCATTACAATGCAATTAATTCAACAATAAACAACAAATATTAAAAAATTACAAACATCAACATAAGCTTTGGGAATACACTGAAACTAAATTGCAATTAAATAAATTCAAATATATATGAAAATGTTGAAAAAATGGTAGTATTTTACTACATTATACTAATAAATTCAATATAAACATAAAAAATGTACAAAACTTATAATAACTTACAACATTACTAACGCCATCTTTGGAAAGCTACTAGAAACTAAAACGTTAATAAATTTTTTGAATACTTGCATCAAAACAATAAACAGTAATATAAAGTAAAATAACCTGAAATCAAAATTGCATCTTAAATCATGAAATAATTTCTTTGTCCAACCTGTGCCCTTCATTCAATCAACAAACTATAAAATAGTTTGTGCTGAACTTCAGATGTTTGTTATTTGACCTCATATTTGGCGTATAACCTATAAATTTTATTTATGGTTAGTTTTCATCTTTCAAATGGATACTCCTTGAGCTGGAAATTGAATTTGTATTGTCCAGTACAGGACGAACAACAAATCCATCCCTCGCCTGACACAAGGAAGTATCCATCGAAGACAGTGCTAACATTTATAAGTTATAAAGGACACAAGCAATTTCCAGGTAAGAGAACCTAGCTTTACCAATCTAATCACTTTCCAAAAACGAGTTGTTTTCTTTCCCGAGTTTCTGAAGAACGGTCTTCATAAAACTCAAGAATTTCGGTCTGCAATCATCATGTGACAGTATATATTCAAAGTTATCAACTACTATATCTAGCTCCATTGCACTCTCGCAGTCATATCTAAGCATTCCAAACTTTGAACAGTGCACTAGTGCATGCTCAACAGTCTGGAAAACATCCTCACCGCAAGAGCACAATGGAGATTCAGCCAACCTAAATCTATATAGGTAGGCCTTGAAGCCCCCATGCCCTGTTAACAATTGAGTTACAAAATTATTCAATCTTATCTTACTTAAAATTTTATATGATTTTATTACATTTTTAAAAAACAATTTTGTAGTTGACCCCGTTGTTGCAGATTCGTACCTGCACTGCCATTCTTCCAACGTGTCAGCCCTGGTGGAGCGCTTGGCGTAAGACAGCGGAAATCTGTCATAATTTGGCAGCTGTCTGCTGTTCAACGCAGCATGCTTGGCAAGCTCATCCGCCCGCTCATTGCCTGGGATGCCGCAGTGAGCCTTTACCCAACACAAGGTAACCGATTTACCCTCACTTTCCAGTTTCATGATCTCCTCTCTGATGTTGGCCGCCAATGGGTTTAGAGTATTTGGGTCGCTGATTTCTTGTAACCCTGACCTCGAGTCGCTCGCAATTGCGAAAGTGTCCTCACGCCTGCCTCCTATGATGATTAGCGCCTGTAGTATCGCAGCAAGTTCTGCCTGGAAAACACTACAGAAGCTCTCCAAACGAAATGTAGTGTGCCGTATCTCAACTCCCCCTTTCCAACAACTAACCGCTCCCCCGACTTTTTCTTCCAGCTTACTACCATCTGTGTATAGTACAGGCCCATCAGATTCCAGGTCCTCCACATCCTCCCGAGACCCAACAAGACCAAACTCGAGGCGCCTTCTATCAGCTGGGTGCGGTAGCGAGTGAGGACTTCTTCTTTTTTCAATTGTGCGTCCAGGCAGACAGCTAATTTGACCTCCTCTTTTTATGCGATAGATCGAGTCGTGCTCCTTGACTCGCAGACTCAAAGGCAGGATCCTCGCCAACAGGACGCTGGACACCAAAGATGTAGTGCGATGAGCCTTGCTGATCCTGAGGGCGAAAGATCGCGTGAGCCTGTCGAGCGCGGTCTCCGCGTAGACCCGGTCCACCACGTCAGCCCAGCAGCTAGCGGCGTACAAGACGGTGGGCTCGACCACGCAGATGTAGATCAGCCTCAGGATGTCAGAGTTGAGGCCCCACTGCGCTCGCGCCGCTCTCGAGACCACCTTATACAAAGTTATAGCTCTGTTATTAACTGCCTCCAGGTGTTGCCGAAAATTAAGTTGCGGGTCAACCGTCAGCCCCAAGATCCTGAGACCGGTCCTGTACTCCAACTCCACTCCGGCCATCAGCAGTCTGGGGGTATGATAATTCAACTTTTTGGTTAAAATGATGGTCTGCGTTTTCCCCGGCGCGAATCTAAGCTTAAGCTTTTCTCCCCACTGAAGGATGACGGCTAAGGCTCGGTTGACTCTATCCTCCAGCTCATGGCCATCCCTCGCCGCTGCGATCAACACGATGTCGTCGGCGAAAGCCTGAACCCGTACTCCACCATACTGATTTTGTTCCAGCAGCGGACCCAGCTGAACGTTCCAGAGGATCGGGCCGCAGACGGAGCCCTGGATACACCCCCTCTCAGTCTCCCTGTCTACGGTCTCCCCCGCATACCGTAGCCGGATCCTCCTCTCCGCCAGGTAGTTGTAGATGAGGCGCACGAGGAGCGGGTCGACCCACTCAGCACGCAGCTGCGCAAGGATCGCCGGCCACCACGCGTTGTCGAAGGCGCCCTCGATGTCTAGGGACACCATGACCACTATGTTTTTATTAATAATATTTTTCTTAATTTCAGACATGGCGTCGAAGAGGGCGTCCTATTTCCCCATTGTCTTGACAACTGTCTCGTCTGAAACGCTTGGTTCCATACTGTTCGCAGTTATCTGAATCCAGTGCATTGAAGTCTTTGTTGAATGATAGACTTACGTTAACAATACTGCAGTTTATTGGCAGAGTCACAAATTGTTCCGTTTGTGTGGAGCTGGTGGTTACATTAGCGCAGTAAAGAGATGACGTGGACGTATATGAGGAACTTTTCGGTGCGCGCCTGGTAGCCCAGCTCCGTGCCTGGGCGTGCGCTTCGGTATTCTTAGCATTTTATAGAAGCATGTTCCCTGACATGAAACATGCTCCACTAAGACCAACACCGACACCCCCCGTGTCAATGTTGGCCAGTGTCAATTAAAAATCGGCATTTGGTCTCCTTATCTGTGACAAATAGGCGACGGCTAGGTGAAGAGCAGTCAGCTGTCGCTGCTACTGACTGCTGGACCCGTTTCCCGAACCACGAGTTTTCCAATTGCAAGGATCCGTGCACTTGACAGCTTTTTCTGCATAATTAGTATGATACCAACACCTACCTTCAATCCTGGGCTTGGAGCGAGACCGTGAGCGGTAGCGAGATCTCCTGGTGTTGTCCCCATGTTGGAGTTTCTGTGTTGTCAAGCTGGCCACTTGCTTTGACAGCTCATCAACCAGCCGTGTCAGTCGTTGAATGTCATTGTTTGGATGGTCACTTATCGCCTGCACTTGAGGTGCAGGATTCACCTCGTTGAGTTTGTCCGCAAGGTCACCCAGCTCCTCCAGACTGGCTTTGGGCTGAGTCAATACTGGAAATGGACTGCATGTGTCGTGGTAGTCGGCCAGTCCATATTGTTTGGAGCAGCCGTTCTGCTATGCCACCCGCTGCCATCTGCGATTCGAACGTCGGTGGTCACCAATTTGGAGGTGGGAATGTTGGTAGAAAAGAAACCTCCTTTATTTTAGACGTATATTAACAACGAATCTAATTAGTAGGTACACAAATCACAATGTGGTGTAGGTAGCCTGACGTCCGTCCGCCTCCGTGGCCCCGTAGCAAGAGAGATGTCTTTCCGGGAAGCGGGAAGACCTTGTTTTTTATAAACCCGGAGGCGGATGTTTCCATCGACAATATCTCTGGTCATAGATAATATAGATAACTATAGATAACTTATTCTAAAGGTCACAGACTATATACTAAGGGCGATAATATAAAACGCCACATATTAATTAATAACCGGTAATTCCAAAAATTCTCGATGGCATCGTCTGGTTGTAGTTGTACCTACAGATAATAAATAAAGTAGATCGATGAATGGCTAAATAGCAAAAAAAAAAAAAAAAGTGTGGGTAGTTGTAAATAATTATTTATTTAGACGTTACATAATTATGTAGAAAGGTACATAACTAGACTACCTACATTACTATCCAAGACAATACAATATTAATTCGTAAGATGTATTAATTTATGACCTCTGAATAGTTTTTGATGTATATACCTACTATGAACTATTGACTAAGTATAAAAACTCTTTGAAGTTGTGTAGACAACAAGCAAAATGTCTTTTTGTGATGAAAAAATCACGTCAATCGACAGTTCCGAAGAAATAGAAAATTCAAATTCCATTGAACTTATAAGAAAATGCGCACAACTGGACTCGATTAATACATCGTGGGATAACAGTTACTATGGTGTATATAATGCACAAAATACGCCGCGGTACATTGATGAACCCACGCCTCCACCATGTGGGTCGTCCCCCCTGGGCAATGCTGTGGTCCAGTACGAGCCCCGTTCACTATCACCTCGAGACCACAGTAGCCAAGTATGAAGAATAAAAGCGAGTCTTCGGCGCCATAACCGAACAAGCTGACTAAGGGAAGAAAACCCTGACAAAAAATAACAAAAAAAAAAACCATGGAAGCAAGCCTCAAAAACAAACTACCCCAGGAGGGTACCGGCGAAACCGGAGAATCCCTCCCCGAGCATTGCTCGGGCTGTCCCACGTATTCTGGGGGGGACAAAGTCTTGCTAAACAAAGAAACGCCATCTGAAGAAATCTGTAAGAGGGTGGGTACCCAGGCCCCCTTACCAGCCAATGTTACTGGTCCTAAAGAAAGTAATAAAAAGCTAGTCCAGCAAGCTTTTCACCCGGGCCTATTTCTGGCTAGACCCAGAAGTCTGTCCCTGAGCAGCTCCTTGCCAGGCAATAATATCCAAAGCCAGCCTCCTACTTGGAATAGCACTCAATACTCTAACGCAATATCCGTAGATACAGACAGGGACAAAACCAATCAGCCTGAATGGCAGAGAGCACCGACACTAAGAAACGCCAAAACTCTAAGTTAGGGTCCAAAATGCACAAAACTGTGAAAAATAAGTGACCGGTGGGTCTCGCTAGTAGTTTTTCAGCGTTTGCGACACAGTAGGTACAATCTTGGTCCACTAAAAGTGTTACTTTGAAAAATTTAATATGTAATTTCAATATTGTATGGGGAAATACCGATCAGGTATGAAGACTTTTTGAAAACTGTTAAGGCAATCTTTTGATTTTCTATGTGCTAATTGTTCCCTTTTTGTTACAGGTGCTTGCAGGGGTGCTGAAGGGCAGCGTTTTAGGTGCAGCAGAGGAAGAATCCACACGATAGAAATTTTTTTATGAATTTATTTAGTGTCAAAACTTTAGAAAATCTCTAAGTTAGGGTCCAAAATGCACAAAACTGTGAAAAATAAGTGACCGGTGGGTCTCGCTAGTAGTTTTTCAGCGTTTGCGACACAGTAGGTACAATCTTGGTCCACTAAAAGTGTTACTTTGAAAAATTTAATATGTAATTTCAATATTGTATGGGGAAATACCGATCAGGTATGAAGACTTTTTGAAAACTGTTAAGGCAATCTTTTGATTTTCTATGTGCTAATTGTTCCCTTTTTGTTACAGGTGCTTGCAGGGGTGCTGAAGGGCAGCGTTTTAGGTGCAGCAGAGGAAGAATCCACACGATAGAAAATTTTTTATGAATTTATTTAGTGTCAAAACTTTAGAAAATCTCTAAGTTAGGGTCCAAAATGCACAAAACTGTGAAAAATAAGTGACCGGTGGGTCTCGCTAGTAGTTTTTCAGCGTTTGCGACACAGTAGGTACAATCTTGGTCCACTAAAAGTGTTACTTTGAAAAATTTAATATGTAATTTCAATATTGTATGGGGAAATACCGATCAGGTATGAAGACTTTTTGAAAACTGTTAAGGCAATCTTTTGATTTTCTATGTGCTAATTGTTCCCTTTTTGTTACAGGTGCTTGCAGGGGTGCTGAAGGGCAGCGTTTTAGGTGCAGCAGAGGAAGAATCCACACGATAGAAAATTTTTTATGAATTTATTTAGTGTCAAAACTTTAGAAAATCTCTAAGTTAGGGTCCAAAATGCACAAAACTGTGAAAAATAAGTGACCGGTGGGTCTCGCTAGTAGTTTTTCAGCGTTTGCGACACAGTAGGTACAATCTTGGTCCACTAAAAGTGTTACTTTGAAAAATTTAATATGTAATTTCAATATTGTATGGGGAAATACCGATCAGGTATGAAGACTTTTTGAAAACTGTTAAGGCAATCTTTTGATTTTCTATGTGCTAATTGTTCCCTTTTTGTTACAGGTGCTTGCAGGGGTGCTGAAGGGCAGCGTTTTAGGTGCAGCAGAGGAAGAATCCACACGATAGAAAATTTTTTATGAATTTATTTAGTGTCAAAACTTTAGAAAATCTCTAAGTTAGGGTCCAAAATGCACAAAACTGTGAAAAATAAGTGACCGGTGGGTCTCGCTAGTAGTTTTTCAGCGTTTGCGACACAGTAGGTACAATCTTGGTCCACTAAAAGTGTTACTTTGAAAAATTTAATATGTAATTTCAATATTGTATGGGGAAATACCGATCAGGTATGAAGACTTTTTGAAAACTGTTAAGGCAATCTTTTGATTTTCTATGTGCTAATTGTTCCCTTTTTGTTACAGGTGCTTGCAGGGGTGCTGAAGGGCAGCGTTTTAGGTGCAGCAGAGGAAGAATCCACACGATAGAAATTTTTTTATGAATTTATTTAGTGTCAAAACTTTAGAAAATCTCTAAGTTAGGGTCCAAAATGCACAAAACTGTGAAAAATAAGTGACCGGTGGGTCTCGCTAGTAGTTTTTCAGCGTTTGCGACACAGTAGGTACAATCTTGGTCCACTAAAAGTGTTACTTTGAAAAATTTAATATGTAATTTCAATATTGTATGGGGAAATACCGATCAGGTATGAAGACTTTTTGAAAACTGTTAAGGCAATCTTTTGATTTTCTATGTGCTAATTGTTCCCTTTTTGTTACAGGTGCTTGCAGGGGTGCTGAAGGGCAGCGTTTTAGGTGCAGCAGAGGAAGAATCCACACGATAGAAATTTTTTTATGAATTTATTTAGTGTCAAAACTTTAGAAAATCTCTAAGTTAGGGTCCAAAATGCACAAAACTGTGAAAAATAAGTGACCGGTGGGTCTCGCTAGTAGTTTTTCAGCGTTTGCGACACAGTAGGTACAATCTTGGTCCACTAAAAGTGTTACTTTGAAAAATTTAATATGTAATTTCAATATTGTATGGGGAAATACCGATCAGGTATGAAGACTTTTTGAAAACTGTTAAGGCAATCTTTTGATTTTCTATGTGCTAATTGTTCCCTTTTTGTTACAGGTGCTTGCAGGGGTGCTGAAGGGCAGCGTTTTAGGTGCAGCAGAGGAAGAATCCACACGATAGAAAATTTTTTATGAATTTATTTAGTGTCAAAACTTTAGAAAATCTCTAAGTTAGGGTCCAAAATGCACAAAACTGTGAAAAATAAGTGACCGGTGGGTCTCGCTAGTAGTTTTTCAGCGTTTGCGACACAGTAGGTACAATCTTGGTCCACTAAAAGTGTTACTTTGAAAAATTTAATATGTAATTTCAATATTGTATGGGGAAATACCGATCAGGTATGAAGACTTTTTGAAAACTGTTAAGGCAATCTTTTGATTTTCTATGTGCTAATTGTTCCCTTTTTGTTACAGGTGCTTGCAGGGGTGCTGAAGGGCAGCGTTTTAGGTGCAGCAGAGGAAGAATCCACACGATAGAAATTTTTTTATGAATTTATTTAGTGTCAAAACTTTAGAAAATCTCTAAGTTAGGGTCCAAAATGCACAAAACTGTGAAAAATAAGTGACCGGTGGGTCTCGCTAGTAGTTTTTCAGCGTTTGCGACACAGTAGGTACAATCTTGGTCCACTAAAAGTGTTACTTTGAAAAATTTAATATGTAATTTCAATATTGTATGGGGAAATACCGATCAGGTATGAAGACTTTTTGAAAACTGTTAAGGCAATCTTTTGATTTTCTATGTGCTAATTGTTCCCTTTTTGTTACAGGTGCTTGCAGGGGTGCTGAAGGGCAGCGTTTTAGGTGCAGCAGAGGAAGAATCCACACGATAGAAAATTTTTTATGAATTTATTTAGTGTCAAAACTTTAGAAAATCTCTAAGTTAGGGTCCAAAATGCACAAAACTGTGAAAAATAAGTGACCGGTGGGTCTCGCTAGTAGTTTTTCAGCGTTTGCGACACAGTAGGTACAATCTTGGTCCACTAAAAGTGTTACTTTGAAAAATTTAATATGTAATTTCAATATTGTATGGGGAAATACCGATCAGGTATGAAGACTTTTTGAAAACTGTTAAGGCAATCTTTTGATTTTCTATGTGCTAATTGTTCCCTTTTTGTTACAGGTGCTTGCAGGGGTGCTGAAGGGCAGCGTTTTAGGTGCAGCAGAGGAAGAATCCACACGATAGAAAATTTTTTATGAATTTATTTAGTGTCAAAACTTTAGAAAATCTCTAAGTTAGGGTCCAAAATGCACAAAACTGTGAAAAATAAGTGACCGGTGGGTCTCGCTAGTAGTTTTTCAGCGTTTGCGACACAGTAGGTACAATCTTGGTCCACTAAAAGTGTTACTTTGAAAAATTTAATATGTAATTTCAATATTGTATGGGGAAATACCGATCAGGTATGAAGACTTTTTGAAAACTGTTAAGGCAATCTTTTGATTTTCTATGTGCTAATTGTTCCCTTTTTGTTACAGGTGCTTGCAGGGGTGCTGAAGGGCAGCGTTTTAGGTGCAGCAGAGGAAGAATCCACACGATAGAAAATTTTTTATGAATTTATTTAGTGTCAAAACTTTAGAAAATCTCTAAGTTAGGGTCCAAAATGCACAAAACTGTGAAAAATAAGTGACCGGTGGGTCTCGCTAGTAGTTTTTCAGCGTTTGCGACACAGTAGGTACAATCTTGGTCCACTAAAAGTGTTACTTTGAAAAATTTAATATGTAATTTCAATATTGTATGGGGAAATACCGATCAGGTATGAAGACTTTTTGAAAACTGTTAAGGCAATCTTTTGATTTTCTATGTGCTAATTGTTCCCTTTTTGTTACAGGTGCTTGCAGGGGTGCTGAAGGGCAGCGTTTTAGGTGCAGCAGAGGAAGAATCCACACGATAGAAAATTTTTTATGAATTTATTTAGTGTCAAAACTTTAGAAAATCTCTAAGTTAGGGTCCAAAATGCACAAAACTGTGAAAAATAAGTGACCGGTGGGTCTCGCTAGTAGTTTTTCAGCGTTTGCGACACAGTAGGTACAATCTTGGTCCACTAAAAGTGTTACTTTGAAAAATTTAATATGTAATTTCAATATTGTATGGGGAAATACCGATCAGGTATGAAGACTTTTTGAAAACTGTTAAGGCAATCTTTTGATTTTCTATGTGCTAATTGTTCCCTTTTTGTTACAGGTGCTTGCAGGGGTGCTGAAGGGCAGCGTTTTAGGTGCAGCAGAGGAAGAATCCACACGATAGAAAATTTTTTATGAATTTATTTAGTGTCAAAACTTTAGAAAATCTCTAAGTTAGGGTCCAAAATGCACAAAACTGTGAAAAATAAGTGACCGGTGGGTCTCGCTAGTAGTTTTTCAGCGTTTGCGACACAGTAGGTACAATCTTGGTCCACTAAAAGTGTTACTTTGAAAAATTTAATATGTAATTTCAATATTGTATGGGGAAATACCGATCAGGTATGAAGACTTTTTGAAAACTGTTAAGGCAATCTTTTGATTTTCTATGTGCTAATTGTTCCCTTTTTGTTACAGGTGCTTGCAGGGGTGCTGAAGGGCAGCGTTTTAGGTGCAGCAGAGGAAGAATCCACACGATAGAAATTTTTTTATGAATTTATTTAGTGTCAAAACTTTAGAAAATCTCTAAGTTAGGGTCCAAAATGCACAAAACTGTGAAAAATAAGTGACCGGTGGGTCTCGCTAGTAGTTTTTCAGCGTTTGCGACACAGTAGGTACAATCTTGGTCCACTAAAAGTGTTACTTTGAAAAATTTAATATGTAATTTCAATATTGTATGGGGAAATACCGATCAGGTATGAAGACTTTTTGAAAACTGTTAAGGCAATCTTTTGATTTTCTATGTGCTAATTGTTCCCTTTTTGTTACAGGTGCTTGCAGGGGTGCTGAAGGGCAGCGTTTTAGGTGCAGCAGAGGAAGAATCCACACGATAGAAAATTTTTTATGAATTTATTTAGTGTCAAAACTTTAGAAAATCTCTAAGTTAGGGTCCAAAATGCACAAAACTGTGAAAAATAAGTGACCGGTGGGTCTCGCTAGTAGTTTTTCAGCGTTTGCGACACAGTAGGTACAATCTTGGTCCACTAAAAGTGTTACTTTGAAAAATTTAATATGTAATTTCAATATTGTATGGGGAAATACCGATCAGGTATGAAGACTTTTTGAAAACTGTTAAGGCAATCTTTTGATTTTCTATGTGCTAATTGTTCCCTTTTTGTTACAGGTGCTTGCAGGGGTGCTGAAGGGCAGCGTTTTAGGTGCAGCAGAGGAAGAATCCACACGATAGAAATTTTTTTATGAATTTATTTAGTGTCAAAACTTTAGAAAATCTCTAAGTTAGGGTCCAAAATGCACAAAACTGTGAAAAATAAGTGACCGGTGGGTCTCGCTAGTAGTTTTTCAGCGTTTGCGACACAGTAGGTACAATCTTGGTCCACTAAAAGTGTTACTTTGAAAAATTTAATATGTAATTTCAATATTGTATGGGGAAATACCGATCAGGTATGAAGACTTTTTGAAAACTGTTAAGGCAATCTTTTGATTTTCTATGTGCTAATTGTTCCCTTTTTGTTACAGGTGCTTGCAGGGGTGCTGAAGGGCAGCGTTTTAGGTGCAGCAGAGGAAGAATCCACACGATAGAAAATTTTTTATGAATTTATTTAGTGTCAAAACTTTAGAAAATCTCTAAGTTAGGGTCCAAAATGCACAAAACTGTGAAAAATAAGTGACCGGTGGGTCTCGCTAGTAGTTTTTCAGCGTTTGCGACACAGTAGGTACAATCTTGGTCCACTAAAAGTGTTACTTTGAAAAATTTAATATGTAATTTCAATATTGTATGGGGAAATACCGATCAGGTATGAAGACTTTTTGAAAACTGTTAAGGCAATCTTTTGATTTTCTATGTGCTAATTGTTCCCTTTTTGTTACAGGTGCTTGCAGGGGTGCTGAAGGGCAGCGTTTTAGGTGCAGCAGAGGAAGAATCCACACGATAGAAAATTTTTTATGAATTTATTTAGTGTCAAAACTTTAGAAAATCTCTAAGTTAGGGTCCAAAATGCACAAAACTGTGAAAAATAAGTGACCGGTGGGTCTCGCTAGTAGTTTTTCAGCGTTTGCGACACAGTAGGTACAATCTTGGTCCACTAAAAGTGTTACTTTGAAAAATTTAATATGTAATTTCAATATTGTATGGGGAAATACCGATCAGGTATGAAGACTTTTTGAAAACTGTTAAGGCAATCTTTTGATTTTCTATGTGCTAATTGTTCCCTTTTTGTTACAGGTGCTTGCAGGGGTGCTGAAGGGCAGCGTTTTAGGTGCAGCAGAGGAAGAATCCACACGATAGAAAATTTTTTATGAATTTATTTAGTGTCAAAACTTTAGAAAATCTCTAAGTTAGGGTCCAAAATGCACAAAACTGTGAAAAATAAGTGACCGGTGGGTCTCGCTAGTAGTTTTTCAGCGTTTGCGACACAGTAGGTACAATCTTGGTCCACTAAAAGTGTTACTTTGAAAAATTTAATATGTAATTTCAATATTGTATGGGGAAATACCGATCAGGTATGAAGACTTTTTGAAAACTGTTAAGGCAATCTTTTGATTTTCTATGTGCTAATTGTTCCCTTTTTGTTACAGGTGCTTGCAGGGGTGCTGAAGGGCAGCGTTTTAGGTGCAGCAGAGGAAGAATCCACACGATAGAAAATTTTTTATGAATTTATTTAGTGTCAAAACTTTAGAAAATCTCTAAGTTAGGGTCCAAAATGCACAAAACTGTGAAAAATAAGTGACCGGTGGGTCTCGCTAGTAGTTTTTCAGCGTTTGCGACACAGTAGGTACAATCTTGGTCCACTAAAAGTGTTACTTTGAAAAATTTAATATGTAATTTCAATATTGTATGGGGAAATACCGATCAGGTATGAAGACTTTTTGAAAACTGTTAAGGCAATCTTTTGATTTTCTATGTGCTAATTGTTCCCTTTTTGTTACAGGTGCTTGCAGGGGTGCTGAAGGGCAGCGTTTTAGGTGCAGCAGAGGAAGAATCCACACGATAGAAAATTTTTTATGAATTTATTTAGTGTCAAAACTTTAGAAAATCTCTAAGTTAGGGTCCAAAATGCACAAAACTGTGAAAAATAAGTGACCGGTGGGTCTCGCTAGTAGTTTTTCAGCGTTTGCGACACAGTAGGTACAATCTTGGTCCACTAAAAGTGTTACTTTGAAAAATTTAATATGTAATTTCAATATTGTATGGGGAAATACCGATCAGGTATGAAGACTTTTTGAAAACTGTTAAGGCAATCTTTTGATTTTCTATGTGCTAATTGTTCCCTTTTTGTTACAGGTGCTTGCAGGGGTGCTGAAGGGCAGCGTTTTAGGTGCAGCAGAGGAAGAATCCACACGATAGAAAATTTTTTATGAATTTATTTAGTGTCAAAACTTTAGAAAATCTCTAAGTTAGGGTCCAAAATGCACAAAACTGTGAAAAATAAGTGACCGGTGGGTCTCGCTAGTAGTTTTTCAGCGTTTGCGACACAGTAGGTACAATCTTGGTCCACTAAAAGTGTTACTTTGAAAAATTTAATATGTAATTTCAATATTGTATGGGGAAATACCGATCAGGTATGAAGACTTTTTGAAAACTGTTAAGGCAATCTTTTGATTTTCTATGTGCTAATTGTTCCCTTTTTGTTACAGGTGCTTGCAGGGGTGCTGAAGGGCAGCGTTTTAGGTGCAGCAGAGGAAGAATCCACACGATAGAAAATTTTTTATGAATTTATTTAGTGTCAAAACTTTAGAAAATCTCTAAGTTAGGGTCCAAAATGCACAAAACTGTGAAAAATAAGTGACCGGTGGGTCTCGCTAGTAGTTTTTCAGCGTTTGCGACACAGTAGGTACAATCTTGGTCCACTAAAAGTGTTACTTTGAAAAATTTAATATGTAATTTCAATATTGTATGGGGAAATACCGATCAGGTATGAAGACTTTTTGAAAACTGTTAAGGCAATCTTTTGATTTTCTATGTGCTAATTGTTCCCTTTTTGTTACAGGTGCTTGCAGGGGTGCTGAAGGGCAGCGTTTTAGGTGCAGCAGAGGAAGAATCCACACGATGGAAAATTTTTTATGAATTTATTTAGTGTCAAAACTTTAGAAAATCTCTAAGTTAGGGTCCAAAATGCACAAAACTGTGAAAAATAAGTGACCGGTGGGTCTCGCTAGTAGTTTTTCAGCGTTTGCGACACAGTAGGTACAATCTTGGTCCACTAAAAGTGTTACTTTGAAAAATTTAATATGTAATTTCAATATTGTATGGGGAAATACCGATCAGGTATGAAGACTTTTTGAAAACTGTTAAGGCAATCTTTTGATTTTCTATGTGCTAATTGTTCCCTTTTTGTTACAGGTGCTTGCAGGGGTGCTGAAGGGCAGCGTTTTAGGTGCAGCAGAGGAAGAATCCACACGATAGAAAATTTTTTATGAATTTATTTAGTGTCAAAACTTTAGAAAATCTCTAAGTTAGGGTCCAAAATGCACAAAACTGTGAAAAATAAGTGACCGGTGGGTCTCGCTAGTAGTTTTTCAGCGTTTGCGACACAGTAGGTACAATCTTGGTCCACTAAAAGTGTTACTTTGAAAAATTTAATATGTAATTTCAATATTGTATGGGGAAATACCGATCAGGTATGAAGACTTTTTGAAAACTGTTAAGGCAATCTTTTGATTTTCTATGTGCTAATTGTTCCCTTTTTGTTACAGGTGCTTGCAGGGGTGCTGAAGGGCAGCGTTTTAGGTGCAGCAGAGGAAGAATCCACACGATAGAAAATTTTTTATGAATTTATTTAGTGTCAAAACTTTAGAAAATCTCTAAGTTAGGGTCCAAAATGCACAAAACTGTGAAAAATAAGTGACCGGTGGGTCTCGCTAGTAGTTTTTCAGCGTTTGCGACACAGTAGGTACAATCTTGGTCCACTAAAAGTGTTACTTTGAAAAATTTAATATGTAATTTCAATATTGTATGGGGAAATACCGATCAGGTATGAAGACTTTTTGAAAACTGTTAAGGCAATCTTTTGATTTTCTATGTGCTAATTGTTCCCTTTTTGTTACAGGTGCTTGCAGGGGTGCTGAAGGGCAGCGTTTTAGGTGCAGCAGAGGAAGAATCCACACGATAGAAAATTTTTTATGAATTTATTTAGTGTCAAAACTTTAGAAAATCTCTAAGTTAGGGTCCAAAATGCACAAAACTGTGAAAAATAAGTGACCGGTGGGTCTCGCTAGTAGTTTTTCAGCGTTTGCGACACAGTAGGTACAATCTTGGTCCACTAAAAGTGTTACTTTGAAAAATTTAATATGTAATTTCAATATTGTATGGGGAAATACCGATCAGGTATGAAGACTTTTTGAAAACTGTTAAGGCAATCTTTTGATTTTCTATGTGCTAATTGTTCCCTTTTTGTTACAGGTGCTTGCAGGGGTGCTGAAGGGCAGCGTTTTAGGTGCAGCAGAGGAAGAATCCACACGATAGAAAATTTTTTATGAATTTATTTAGTGTCAAAACTTTAGAAAATCTCTAAGTTAGGGTCCAAAATGCACAAAACTGTGAAAAATAAGTGACCGGTGGGTCTCGCTAGTAGTTTTTCAGCGTTTGCGACACAGTAGGTACAATCTTGGTCCACTAAAAGTGTTACTTTGAAAAATTTAATATGTAATTTCAATATTGTATGGGGAAATACCGATCAGGTATGAAGACTTTTTGAAAACTGTTAAGGCAATCTTTTGATTTTCTATGTGCTAATTGTTCCCTTTTTGTTACAGGTGCTTGCAGGGGTGCTGAAGGGCAGCGTTTTAGGTGCAGCAGAGGAAGAATCCACACGATAGAAAATTTTTTATGAATTTATTTAGTGTCAAAACTTTAGAAAATCTCTAAGTTAGGGTCCAAAATGCACAAAACTGTGAAAAATAAGTGACCGGTGGGTCTCGCTAGTAGTTTTTCAGCGTTTGCGACACAGTAGGTACAATCTTGGTCCACTAAAAGTGTTACTTTGAAAAATTTAATATGTAATTTCAATATTGTATGGGGAAATACCGATCAGGTATGAAGACTTTTTGAAAACTGTTAAGGCAATCTTTTGATTTTCTATGTGCTAATTGTTCCCTTTTTGTTACAGGTGCTTGCAGGGGTGCTGAAGGGCAGCGTTTTAGGTGCAGCAGAGGAAGAATCCACACGATAGAAAATTTTTTATGAATTTATTTAGTGTCAAAACTTTAGAAAATCTCTAAGTTAGGGTCCAAAATGCACAAAACTGTGAAAAATAAGTGACCGGTGGGTCTCGCTAGTAGTTTTTCAGCGTTTGCGACACAGTAGGTACAATCTTGGTCCACTAAAAGTGTTACTTTGAAAAATTTAATATGTAATTTCAATATTGTATGGGGAAATACCGATCAGGTATGAAGACTTTTTGAAAACTGTTAAGGCAATCTTTTGATTTTCTATGTGCTAATTGTTCCCTTTTTGTTACAGGTGCTTGCAGGGGTGCTGAAGGGCAGCGTTTTAGGTGCAGCAGAGGAAGAATCCACACGATAGAAAATTTTTTATGAATTTATTTAGTGTCAAAACTTTAGAAAATCTCTAAGTTAGGGTCCAAAATGCACAAAACTGTGAAAAATAAGTGACCGGTGGGTCTCGCTAGTAGTTTTTCAGCGTTTGCGACACAGTAGGTACAATCTTGGTCCACTAAAAGTGTTACTTTGAAAAATTTAATATGTAATTTCAATATTGTATGGGGAAATACCGATCAGGTATGAAGACTTTTTGAAAACTGTTAAGGCAATCTTTTGATTTTCTATGTGCTAATTGTTCCCTTTTTGTTACAGGTGCTTGCAGGGGTGCTGAAGGGCAGCGTTTTAGGTGCAGCAGAGGAAGAATCCACACGATAGAAAATTTTTTATGAATTTATTTAGTGTCAAAACTTTAGAAAATCTCTAAGTTAGGGTCCAAAATGCACAAAACTGTGAAAAATAAGTGACCGGTGGGTCTCGCTAGTAGTTTTTCAGCGTTTGCGACACAGTAGGTACAATCTTGGTCCACTAAAAGTGTTACTTTGAAAAATTTAATATGTAATTTCAATATTGTATGGGGAAATACCGATCAGGTATGAAGACTTTTTGAAAACTGTTAAGGCAATCTTTTGATTTTCTATGTGCTAATTGTTCCCTTTTTGTTACAGGTGCTTGCAGGGGTGCTGAAGGGCAGCGTTTTAGGTGCAGCAGAGGAAGAATCCACACGATAGAAAATTTTTTATGAATTTATTTAGTGTCAAAACTTTAGAAAATCTCTAAGTTAGGGTCCAAAATGCACAAAACTGTGAAAAATAAGTGACCGGTGGGTCTCGCTAGTAGTTTTTCAGCGTTTGCGACACAGTAGGTACAATCTTGGTCCACTAAAAGTGTTACTTTGAAAAATTTAATATGTAATTTCAATATTGTATGGGGAAATACCGATCAGGTATGAAGACTTTTTGAAAACTGTTAAGGCAATCTTTTGATTTTCTATGTGCTAATTGTTCCCTTTTTGTTACAGGTGCTTGCAGGGGTGCTGAAGGGCAGCGTTTTAGGTGCAGCAGAGGAAGAATCCACACGATAGAAAATTTTTTATGAATTTATTTAGTGTCAAAACTTTAGAAAATCTCTAAGTTAGGGTCCAAAATGCACAAAACTGTGAAAAATAAGTGACCGGTGGGTCTCGCTAGTAGTTTTTCAGCGTTTGCGACACAGTAGGTACAATCTTGGTCCACTAAAAGTGTTACTTTGAAAAATTTAATATGTAATTTCAATATTGTATGGGGAAATACCGATCAGGTATGAAGACTTTTTGAAAACTGTTAAGGCAATCTTTTGATTTTCTATGTGCTAATTGTTCCCTTTTTGTTACAGGTGCTTGCAGGGGTGCTGAAGGGCAGCGTTTTAGGTGCAGCAGAGGAAGAATCCACACGATAGAAAATTTTTTATGAATTTATTTAGTGTCAAAACTTTAGAAAATCTCTAAGTTAGGGTCCAAAATGCACAAAACTGTGAAAAATAAGTGACCGGTGGGTCTCGCTAGTAGTTTTTCAGCGTTTGCGACACAGTAGGTACAATCTTGGTCCACTAAAAGTGTTACTTTGAAAAATTTAATATGTAATTTCAATATTGTATGGGGAAATACCGATCAGGTATGAAGACTTTTTGAAAACTGTTAAGGCAATCTTTTGATTTTCTATGTGCTAATTGTTCCCTTTTTGTTACAGGTGCTTGCAGGGGTGCTGAAGGGCAGCGTTTTAGGTGCAGCAGAGGAAGAATCCACACGATAGAAAATTTTTTATGAATTTATTTAGTGTCAAAACTTTAGAAAATCTCTAAGTTAGGGTCCAAAATGCACAAAACTGTGAAAAATAAGTGACCGGTGGGTCTCGCTAGTAGTTTTTCAGCGTTTGCGACACAGTAGGTACAATCTTGGTCCACTAAAAGTGTTACTTTGAAAAATTTAATATGTAATTTCAATATTGTATGGGGAAATACCGATCAGGTATGAAGACTTTTTGAAAACTGTTAAGGCAATCTTTTGATTTTCTATGTGCTAATTGTTCCCTTTTTGTTACAGGTGCTTGCAGGGGTGCTGAAGGGCAGCGTTTTAGGTGCAGCAGAGGAAGAATCCACACGATAGAAAATTTTTTATGAATTTATTTAGTGTCAAAACTTTAGAAAATCTCTAAGTTAGGGTCCAAAATGCACAAAACTGTGAAAAATAAGTGACCGGTGGGTCTCGCTAGTAGTTTTTCAGCGTTTGCGACACAGTAGGTACAATCTTGGTCCACTAAAAGTGTTACTTTGAAAAATTTAATATGTAATTTCAATATTGTATGGGGAAATACCGATCAGGTATGAAGACTTTTTGAAAACTGTTAAGGCAATCTTTTGATTTTCTATGTGCTAATTGTTCCCTTTTTGTTACAGGTGCTTGCAGGGGTGCTGAAGGGCAGCGTTTTAGGTGCAGCAGAGGAAGAATCCACACGATAGAAAATTTTTTATGAATTTATTTAGTGTCAAAACTTTAGAAAATCTCTAAGTTAGGGTCCAAAATGCACAAAACTGTGAAAAATAAGTGACCGGTGGGTCTCGCTAGTAGTTTTTCAGCGTTTGCGACACAGTAGGTACAATCTTGGTCCACTAAAAGTGTTACTTTGAAAAATTTAATATGTAATTTCAATATTGTATGGGGAAATACCGATCAGGTATGAAGACTTTTTGAAAACTGTTAAGGCAATCTTTTGATTTTCTATGTGCTAATTGTTCCCTTTTTGTTACAGGTGCTTGCAGGGGTGCTGAAGGGCAGCGTTTTAGGTGCAGCAGAGGAAGAATCCACACGATAGAAAATTTTTTATGAATTTATTTAGTGTCAAAACTTTAGAAAATCTCTAAGTTAGGGTCCAAAATGCACAAAACTGTGAAAAATAAGTGACCGGTGGGTCTCGCTAGTAGTTTTTCAGCGTTTGCGACACAGTAGGTACAATCTTGGTCCACTAAAAGTGTTACTTTGAAAAATTTAATATGTAATTTCAATATTGTATGGGGAAATACCGATCAGGTATGAAGACTTTTTGAAAACTGTTAAGGCAATCTTTTGATTTTCTATGTGCTAATTGTTCCCTTTTTGTTACAGGTGCTTGCAGGGGTGCTGAAGGGCAGCGTTTTAGGTGCAGCAGAGGAAGAATCCACACGATAGAAAATTTTTTATGAATTTATTTAGTGTCAAAACTTTAGAAAATCTCTAAGTTAGGGTCCAAAATGCACAAAACTGTGAAAAATAAGTGACCGGTGGGTCTCGCTAGTAGTTTTTCAGCGTTTGCGACACAGTAGGTACAATCTTGGTCCACTAAAAGTGTTACTTTGAAAAATTTAATATGTAATTTCAATATTGTATGGGGAAATACCGATCAGGTATGAAGACTTTTTGAAAACTGTTAAGGCAATCTTTTGATTTTCTATGTGCTAATTGTTCCCTTTTTGTTACAGGTGCTTGCAGGGGTGCTGAAGGGCAGCGTTTTAGGTGCAGCAGAGGAAGAATCCACACGATAGAAAATTTTTTATGAATTTATTTAGTGTCAAAACTTTAGAAAATCTCTAAGTTAGGGTCCAAAATGCACAAAACTGTGAAAAATAAGTGACCGGTGGGTCTCGCTAGTAGTTTTTCAGCGTTTGCGACACAGTAGGTACAATCTTGGTCCACTAAAAGTGTTACTTTGAAAAATTTAATATGTAATTTCAATATTGTATGGGGAAATACCGATCAGGTATGAAGACTTTTTGAAAACTGTTAAGGCAATCTTTTGATTTTCTATGTGCTAATTGTTCCCTTTTTGTTACAGGTGCTTGCAGGGGTGCTGAAGGGCAGCGTTTTAGGTGCAGCAGAGGAAGAATCCACACGATAGAAAATTTTTTATGAATTTATTTAGTGTCAAAACTTTAGAAAATCTCTAAGTTAGGGTCCAAAATGCACAAAACTGTGAAAAATAAGTGACCGGTGGGTCTCGCTAGTAGTTTTTCAGCGTTTGCGACACAGTAGGTACAATCTTGGTCCACTAAAAGTGTTACTTTGAAAAATTTAATATGTAATTTCAATATTGTATGGGGAAATACCGATCAGGTATGAAGACTTTTTGAAAACTGTTAAGGCAATCTTTTGATTTTCTATGTGCTAATTGTTCCCTTTTTGTTACAGGTGCTTGCAGGGGTGCTGAAGGGCAGCGTTTTAGGTGCAGCAGAGGAAGAATCCACACGATAGAAAATTTTTTATGAATTTATTTAGTGTCAAAACTTTAGAAAATCTCTAAGTTAGGGTCCAAAATGCACAAAACTGTGAAAAATAAGTGACCGGTGGGTCTCGCTAGTAGTTTTTCAGCGTTTGCGACACAGTAGGTACAATCTTGGTCCACTAAAAGTGTTACTTTGAAAAATTTAATATGTAATTTCAATATTGTATGGGGAAATACCGATCAGGTATGAAGACTTTTTGAAAACTGTTAAGGCAATCTTTTGATTTTCTATGTGCTAATTGTTCCCTTTTTGTTACAGGTGCTTGCAGGGGTGCTGAAGGGCAGCGTTTTAGGTGCAGCAGAGGAAGAATCCACACGATAGAAAATTTTTTATGAATTTATTTAGTGTCAAAACTTTAGAAAATCTCTAAGTTAGGGTCCAAAATGCACAAAACTGTGAAAAATAAGTGACCGGTGGGTCTCGCTAGTAGTTTTTCAGCGTTTGCGACACAGTAGGTACAATCTTGGTCCACTAAAAGTGTTACTTTGAAAAATTTAATATGTAATTTCAATATTGTATGGGGAAATACCGATCAGGTATGAAGACTTTTTGAAAACTGTTAAGGCAATCTTTTGATTTTCTATGTGCTAATTGTTCCCTTTTTGTTACAGGTGCTTGCAGGGGTGCTGAAGGGCAGCGTTTTAGGTGCAGCAGAGGAAGAATCCACACGATAGAAAATTTTTTATGAATTTATTTAGTGTCAAAACTTTAGAAAATCTCTAAGTTAGGGTCCAAAATGCACAAAACTGTGAAAAATAAGTGACCGGTGGGTCTCGCTAGTAGTTTTTCAGCGTTTGCGACACAGTAGGTACAATCTTGGTCCACTAAAAGTGTTACTTTGAAAAATTTAATATGTAATTTCAATATTGTATGGGGAAATACCGATCAGGTATGAAGACTTTTTGAAAACTGTTAAGGCAATCTTTTGATTTTCTATGTGCTAATTGTTCCCTTTTTGTTACAGGTGCTTGCAGGGGTGCTGAAGGGCAGCGTTTTAGGTGCAGCAGAGGAAGAATCCACACGATAGAAAATTTTTTATGAATTTATTTAGTGTCAAAACTTTAGAAAATCTCTAAGTTAGGGTCCAAAATGCACAAAACTGTGAAAAATAAGTGACCGGTGGGTCTCGCTAGTAGTTTTTCAGCGTTTGCGACACAGTAGGTACAATCTTGGTCCACTAAAAGTGTTACTTTGAAAAATTTAATATGTAATTTCAATATTGTATGGGGAAATACCGATCAGGTATGAAGACTTTTTGAAAACTGTTAAGGCAATCTTTTGATTTTCTATGTGCTAATTGTTCCCTTTTTGTTACAGGTGCTTGCAGGGGTGCTGAAGGGCAGCGTTTTAGGTGCAGCAGAGGAAGAATCCACACGATAGAAAATTTTTTATGAATTTATTTAGTGTCAAAACTTTAGAAAATCTCTAAGTTAGGGTCCAAAATGCACAAAACTGTGAAAAATAAGTGACCGGTGGGTCTCGCTAGTAGTTTTTCAGCGTTTGCGACACAGTAGGTACAATCTTGGTCCACTAAAAGTGTTACTTTGAAAAATTTAATATGTAATTTCAATATTGTATGGGGAAATACCGATCAGGTATGAAGACTTTTTGAAAACTGTTAAGGCAATCTTTTGATTTTCTATGTGCTAATTGTTCCCTTTTTGTTACAGGTGCTTGCAGGGGTGCTGAAGGGCAGCGTTTTAGGTGCAGCAGAGGAAGAATCCACACGATAGAAAATTTTTTATGAATTTATTTAGTGTCAAAACTTTAGAAAATCTCTAAGTTAGGGTCCAAAATGCACAAAACTGTGAAAAATAAGTGACCGGTGGGTCTCGCTAGTAGTTTTTCAGCGTTTGCGACACAGTAGGTACAATCTTGGTCCACTAAAAGTGTTACTTTGAAAAATTTAATATGTAATTTCAATATTGTATGGGGAAATACCGATCAGGTATGAAGACTTTTTGAAAACTGTTAAGGCAATCTTTTGATTTTCTATGTGCTAATTGTTCCCTTTTTGTTACAGGTGCTTGCAGGGGTGCTGAAGGGCAGCGTTTTAGGTGCAGCAGAGGAAGAATCCACACGATAGAAAATTTTTTATGAATTTATTTAGTGTCAAAACTTTAGAAAATCTCTAAGTTAGGGTCCAAAATGCACAAAACTGTGAAAAATAAGTGACCGGTGGGTCTCGCTAGTAGTTTTTCAGCGTTTGCGACACAGTAGGTACAATCTTGGTCCACTAAAAGTGTTACTTTGAAAAATTTAATATGTAATTTCAATATTGTATGGGGAAATACCGATCAGGTATGAAGACTTTTTGAAAACTGTTAAGGCAATCTTTTGATTTTCTATGTGCTAATTGTTCCCTTTTTGTTACAGGTGCTTGCAGGGGTGCTGAAGGGCAGCGTTTTAGGTGCAGCAGAGGAAGAATCCACACGATAGAAAATTTTTTATGAATTTATTTAGTGTCAAAACTTTAGAAAATCTCTAAGTTAGGGTCCAAAATGCACAAAACTGTGAAAAATAAGTGACCGGTGGGTCTCGCTAGTAGTTTTTCAGCGTTTGCGACACAGTAGGTACAATCTTGGTCCACTAAAAGTGTTACTTTGAAAAATTTAATATGTAATTTCAATATTGTATGGGGAAATACCGATCAGGTATGAAGACTTTTTGAAAACTGTTAAGGCAATCTTTTGATTTTCTATGTGCTAATTGTTCCCTTTTTGTTACAGGTGCTTGCAGGGGTGCTGAAGGGCAGCGTTTTAGGTGCAGCAGAGGAAGAATCCACACGATAGAAAATTTTTTATGAATTTATTTAGTGTCAAAACTTTAGAAAATCTCTAAGTTAGGGTCCAAAATGCACAAAACTGTGAAAAATAAGTGACCGGTGGGTCTCGCTAGTAGTTTTTCAGCGTTTGCGACACAGTAGGTACAATCTTGGTCCACTAAAAGTGTTACTTTGAAAAATTTAATATGTAATTTCAATATTGTATGGGGAAATACCGATCAGGTATGAAGACTTTTTGAAAACTGTTAAGGCAATCTTTTGATTTTCTATGTGCTAATTGTTCCCTTTTTGTTACAGGTGCTTGCAGGGGTGCTGAAGGGCAGCGTTTTAGGTGCAGCAGAGGAAGAATCCACACGATAGAAAATTTTTTATGAATTTATTTAGTGTCAAAACTTTAGAAAATCTCTAAGTTAGGGTCCAAAATGCACAAAACTGTGAAAAATAAGTGACCGGTGGGTCTCGCTAGTAGTTTTTCAGCGTTTGCGACACAGTAGGTACAATCTTGGTCCACTAAAAGTGTTACTTTGAAAAATTTAATATGTAATTTCAATATTGTATGGGGAAATACCGATCAGGTATGAAGACTTTTTGAAAACTGTTAAGGCAATCTTTTGATTTTCTATGTGCTAATTGTTCCCTTTTTGTTACAGGTGCTTGCAGGGGTGCTGAAGGGCAGCGTTTTAGGTGCAGCAGAGGAAGAATCCACACGATAGAAAATTTTTTATGAATTTATTTAGTGTCAAAACTTTAGAAAATCTCTAAGTTAGGGTCCAAAATGCACAAAACTGTGAAAAATAAGTGACCGGTGGGTCTCGCTAGTAGTTTTTCAGCGTTTGCGACACAGTAGGTACAATCTTGGTCCACTAAAAGTGTTACTTTGAAAAATTTAATATGTAATTTCAATATTGTATGGGGAAATACCGATCAGGTATGAAGACTTTTTGAAAACTGTTAAGGCAATCTTTTGATTTTCTATGTGCTAATTGTTCCCTTTTTGTTACAGGTGCTTGCAGGGGTGCTGAAGGGCAGCGTTTTAGGTGCAGCAGAGGAAGAATCCACACGATAGAAAATTTTTTATGAATTTATTTAGTGTCAAAACTTTAGAAAATCTCTAAGTTAGGGTCCAAAATGCACAAAACTGTGAAAAATAAGTGACCGGTGGGTCTCGCTAGTAGTTTTTCAGCGTTTGCGACACAGTAGGTACAATCTTGGTCCACTAAAAGTGTTACTTTGAAAAATTTAATATGTAATTTCAATATTGTATGGGGAAATACCGATCAGGTATGAAGACTTTTTGAAAACTGTTAAGGCAATCTTTTGATTTTCTATGTGCTAATTGTTCCCTTTTTGTTACAGGTGCTTGCAGGGGTGCTGAAGGGCAGCGTTTTAGGTGCAGCAGAGGAAGAATCCACACGATGGAAAATTTTTTATGAATTTATTTAGTGTCAAAACTTTAGAAAATCTCTAAGTTAGGGTCCAAAATGCACAAAACTGTGAAAAATAAGTGACCGGTGGGTCTCGCTAGTAGTTTTTCAGCGTTTGCGACACAGTAGGTACAATCTTGGTCCACTAAAAGTGTTACTTTGAAAAATTTAATATGTAATTTCAATATTGTATGGGGAAATACCGATCAGGTATGAAGACTTTTTGAAAACTGTTAAGGCAATCTTTTGATTTTCTATGTGCTAATTGTTCCCTTTTTGTTACAGGTGCTTGCAGGGGTGCTGAAGGGCAGCGTTTTAGGTGCAGCAGAGGAAGAATCCACACGATAGAAAATTTTTTATGAATTTATTTAGTGTCAAAACTTTAGAAAATCTCTAAGTTAGGGTCCAAAATGCACAAAACTGTGAAAAATAAGTGACCGGTGGGTCTCGCTAGTAGTTTTTCAGCGTTTGCGACACAGTAGGTACAATCTTGGTCCACTAAAAGTGTTACTTTGAAAAATTTAATATGTAATTTCAATATTGTATGGGGAAATACCGATCAGGTATGAAGACTTTTTGAAAACTGTTAAGGCAATCTTTTGATTTTCTATGTGCTAATTGTTCCCTTTTTGTTACAGGTGCTTGCAGGGGTGCTGAAGGGCAGCGTTTTAGGTGCAGCAGAGGAAGAATCCACACGATAGAAAATTTTTTATGAATTTATTTAGTGTCAAAACTTTAGAAAATCTCTAAGTTAGGGTCCAAAATGCACAAAACTGTGAAAAATAAGTGACCGGTGGGTCTCGCTAGTAGTTTTTCAGCGTTTGCGACACAGTAGGTACAATCTTGGTCCACTAAAAGTGTTACTTTGAAAAATTTAATATGTAATTTCAATATTGTATGGGGAAATACCGATCAGGTATGAAGACTTTTTGAAAACTGTTAAGGCAATCTTTTGATTTTCTATGTGCTAATTGTTCCCTTTTTGTTACAGGTGCTTGCAGGGGTGCTGAAGGGCAGCGTTTTAGGTGCAGCAGAGGAAGAATCCACACGATAGAAAATTTTTTATGAATTTATTTAGTGTCAAAACTTTAGAAAATCTCTAAGTTAGGGTCCAAAATGCACAAAACTGTGAAAAATAAGTGACCGGTGGGTCTCGCTAGTAGTTTTTCAGCGTTTGCGACACAGTAGGTACAATCTTGGTCCACTAAAAGTGTTACTTTGAAAAATTTAATATGTAATTTCAATATTGTATGGGGAAATACCGATCAGGTATGAAGACTTTTTGAAAACTGTTAAGGCAATCTTTTGATTTTCTATGTGCTAATTGTTCCCTTTTTGTTACAGGTGCTTGCAGGGGTGCTGAAGGGCAGCGTTTTAGGTGCAGCAGAGGAAGAATCCACACGATAGAAAATTTTTTATGAATTTATTTAGTGTCAAAACTTTAGAAAATCTCTAAGTTAGGGTCCAAAATGCACAAAACTGTGAAAAATAAGTGACCGGTGGGTCTCGCTAGTAGTTTTTCAGCGTTTGCGACACAGTAGGTACAATCTTGGTCCACTAAAAGTGTTACTTTGAAAAATTTAATATGTAATTTCAATATTGTATGGGGAAATACCGATCAGGTATGAAGACTTTTTGAAAACTGTTAAGGCAATCTTTTGATTTTCTATGTGCTAATTGTTCCCTTTTTGTTACAGGTGCTTGCAGGGGTGCTGAAGGGCAGCGTTTTAGGTGCAGCAGAGGAAGAATCCACACGATGGAAAATTTTTTATGAATTTATTTAGTGTCAAAACTTTAGAAAATCTCTAAGTTAGGGTCCAAAATGCACAAAACTGTGAAAAATAAGTGACCGGTGGGTCTCGCTAGTAGTTTTTCAGCGTTTGCGACACAGTAGGTACAATCTTGGTCCACTAAAAGTGTTACTTTGAAAAATTTAATATGTAATTTCAATATTGTATGGGGAAATACCGATCAGGTATGAAGACTTTTTGAAAACTGTTAAGGCAATCTTTTGATTTTCTATGTGCTAATTGTTCCCTTTTTGTTACAGGTGCTTGCAGGGGTGCTGAAGGGCAGCGTTTTAGGTGCAGCAGAGGAAGAATCCACACGATAGAAAATTTTTTATGAATTTATTTAGTGTCAAAACTTTAGAAAATCTCTAAGTTAGGGTCCAAAATGCACAAAACTGTGAAAAATAAGTGACCGGTGGGTCTCGCTAGTAGTTTTTCAGCGTTTGCGACACAGTAGGTACAATCTTGGTCCACTAAAAGTGTTACTTTGAAAAATTTAATATGTAATTTCAATATTGTATGGGGAAATACCGATCAGGTATGAAGACTTTTTGAAAACTGTTAAGGCAATCTTTTGATTTTCTATGTGCTAATTGTTCCCTTTTTGTTACAGGTGCTTGCAGGGGTGCTGAAGGGCAGCGTTTTAGGTGCAGCAGAGGAAGAATCCACACGATAGAAAATTTTTTATGAATTTATTTAGTGTCAAAACTTTAGAAAATCTCTAAGTTAGGGTCCAAAATGCACAAAACTGTGAAAAATAAGTGACCGGTGGGTCTCGCTAGTAGTTTTTCAGCGTTTGCGACACAGTAGGTACAATCTTGGTCCACTAAAAGTGTTACTTTGAAAAATTTAATATGTAATTTCAATATTGTATGGGGAAATACCGATCAGGTATGAAGACTTTTTGAAAACTGTTAAGGCAATCTTTTGATTTTCTATGTGCTAATTGTTCCCTTTTTGTTACAGGTGCTTGCAGGGGTGCTGAAGGGCAGCGTTTTAGGTGCAGCAGAGGAAGAATCCACACGATAGAAAATTTTTTATGAATTTATTTAGTGTCAAAACTTTAGAAAATCTCTAAGTTAGGGTCCAAAATGCACAAAACTGTGAAAAATAAGTGACCGGTGGGTCTCGCTAGTAGTTTTTCAGCGTTTGCGACACAGTAGGTACAATCTTGGTCCACTAAAAGTGTTACTTTGAAAAATTTAATATGTAATTTCAATATTGTATGGGGAAATACCGATCAGGTATGAAGACTTTTTGAAAACTGTTAAGGCAATCTTTTGATTTTCTATGTGCTAATTGTTCCCTTTTTGTTACAGGTGCTTGCAGGGGTGCTGAAGGGCAGCGTTTTAGGTGCAGCAGAGGAAGAATCCACACGATAGAAAATTTTTTATGAATTTATTTAGTGTCAAAACTTTAGAAAATCTCTAAGTTAGGGTCCAAAATGCACAAAACTGTGAAAAATAAGTGACCGGTGGGTCTCGCTAGTAGTTTTTCAGCGTTTGCGACACAGTAGGTACAATCTTGGTCCACTAAAAGTGTTACTTTGAAAAATTTAATATGTAATTTCAATATTGTATGGGGAAATACCGATCAGGTATGAAGACTTTTTGAAAACTGTTAAGGCAATCTTTTGATTTTCTATGTGCTAATTGTTCCCTTTTTGTTACAGGTGCTTGCAGGGGTGCTGAAGGGCAGCGTTTTAGGTGCAGCAGAGGAAGAATCCACACGATAGAAAATTTTTTATGAATTTATTTAGTGTCAAAACTTTAGAAAATCTCTAAGTTAGGGTCCAAAATGCACAAAACTGTGAAAAATAAGTGACCGGTGGGTCTCGCTAGTAGTTTTTCAGCGTTTGCGACACAGTAGGTACAATCTTGGTCCACTAAAAGTGTTACTTTGAAAAATTTAATATGTAATTTCAATATTGTATGGGGAAATACCGATCAGGTATGAAGACTTTTTGAAAACTGTTAAGGCAATCTTTTGATTTTCTATGTGCTAATTGTTCCCTTTTTGTTACAGGTGCTTGCAGGGGTGCTGAAGGGCAGCGTTTTAGGTGCAGCAGAGGAAGAATCCACACGATAGAAAATTTTTTATGAATTTATTTAGTGTCAAAACTTTAGAAAATCTCTAAGTTAGGGTCCAAAATGCACAAAACTGTGAAAAATAAGTGACCGGTGGGTCTCGCTAGTAGTTTTTCAGCGTTTGCGACACAGTAGGTACAATCTTGGTCCACTAAAAGTGTTACTTTGAAAAATTTAATATGTAATTTCAATATTGTATGGGGAAATACCGATCAGGTATGAAGACTTTTTGAAAACTGTTAAGGCAATCTTTTGATTTTCTATGTGCTAATTGTTCCCTTTTTGTTACAGGTGCTTGCAGGGGTGCTGAAGGGCAGCGTTTTAGGTGCAGCAGAGGAAGAATCCACACGATAGAAAATTTTTTATGAATTTATTTAGTGTCAAAACTTTAGAAAATCTCTAAGTTAGGGTCCAAAATGCACAAAACTGTGAAAAATAAGTGACCGGTGGGTCTCGCTAGTAGTTTTTCAGCGTTTGCGACACAGTAGGTACAATCTTGGTCCACTAAAAGTGTTACTTTGAAAAATTTAATATGTAATTTCAATATTGTATGGGGAAATACCGATCAGGTATGAAGACTTTTTGAAAACTGTTAAGGCAATCTTTTGATTTTCTATGTGCTAATTGTTCCCTTTTTGTTACAGGTGCTTGCAGGGGTGCTGAAGGGCAGCGTTTTAGGTGCAGCAGAGGAAGAATCCACACGATAGAAAATTTTTTATGAATTTATTTAGTGTCAAAACTTTAGAAAATCTCTAAGTTAGGGTCCAAAATGCACAAAACTGTGAAAAATAAGTGACCGGTGGGTCTCGCTAGTAGTTTTTCAGCGTTTGCGACACAGTAGGTACAATCTTGGTCCACTAAAAGTGTTACTTTGAAAAATTTAATATGTAATTTCAATATTGTATGGGGAAATACCGATCAGGTATGAAGACTTTTTGAAAACTGTTAAGGCAATCTTTTGATTTTCTATGTGCTAATTGTTCCCTTTTTGTTACAGGTGCTTGCAGGGGTGCTGAAGGGCAGCGTTTTAGGTGCAGCAGAGGAAGAATCCACACGATAGAAAATTTTTTATGAATTTATTTAGTGTCAAAACTTTAGAAAATCTCTAAGTTAGGGTCCAAAATGCACAAAACTGTGAAAAATAAGTGACCGGTGGGTCTCGCTAGTAGTTTTTCAGCGTTTGCGACACAGTAGGTACAATCTTGGTCCACTAAAAGTGTTACTTTGAAAAATTTAATATGTAATTTCAATATTGTATGGGGAAATACCGATCAGGTATGAAGACTTTTTGAAAACTGTTAAGGCAATCTTTTGATTTTCTATGTGCTAATTGTTCCCTTTTTGTTACAGGTGCTTGCAGGGGTGCTGAAGGGCAGCGTTTTAGGTGCAGCAGAGGAAGAATCCACACGATAGAAAATTTTTTATGAATTTATTTAGTGTCAAAACTTTAGAAAATCTCTAAGTTAGGGTCCAAAATGCACAAAACTGTGAAAAATAAGTGACCGGTGGGTCTCGCTAGTAGTTTTTCAGCGTTTGCGACACAGTAGGTACAATCTTGGTCCACTAAAAGTGTTACTTTGAAAAATTTAATATGTAATTTCAATATTGTATGGGGAAATACCGATCAGGTATGAAGACTTTTTGAAAACTGTTAAGGCAATCTTTTGATTTTCTATGTGCTAATTGTTCCCTTTTTGTTACAGGTGCTTGCAGGGGTGCTGAAGGGCAGCGTTTTAGGTGCAGCAGAGGAAGAATCCACACGATGGAAAATTTTTTATGAATTTATTTAGTGTCAAAACTTTAGAAAATCTCTAAGTTAGGGTCCAAAATGCACAAAACTGTGAAAAATAAGTGACCGGTGGGTCTCGCTAGTAGTTTTTCAGCGTTTGCGACACAGTAGGTACAATCTTGGTCCACTAAAAGTGTTACTTTGAAAAATTTAATATGTAATTTCAATATTGTATGGGGAAATACCGATCAGGTATGAAGACTTTTTGAAAACTGTTAAGGCAATCTTTTGATTTTCTATGTGCTAATTGTTCCCTTTTTGTTACAGGTGCTTGCAGGGGTGCTGAAGGGCAGCGTTTTAGGTGCAGCAGAGGAAGAATCCACACGATAGAAAATTTTTTATGAATTTATTTAGTGTCAAAACTTTAGAAAATCTCTAAGTTAGGGTCCAAAATGCACAAAACTGTGAAAAATAAGTGACCGGTGGGTCTCGCTAGTAGTTTTTCAGCGTTTGCGACACAGTAGGTACAATCTTGGTCCACTAAAAGTGTTACTTTGAAAAATTTAATATGTAATTTCAATATTGTATGGGGAAATACCGATCAGGTATGAAGACTTTTTGAAAACTGTTAAGGCAATCTTTTGATTTTCTATGTGCTAATTGTTCCCTTTTTGTTACAGGTGCTTGCAGGGGTGCTGAAGGGCAGCGTTTTAGGTGCAGCAGAGGAAGAATCCACACGATAGAAAATTTTTTATGAATTTATTTAGTGTCAAAACTTTAGAAAATCTCTAAGTTAGGGTCCAAAATGCACAAAACTGTGAAAAATAAGTGACCGGTGGGTCTCGCTAGTAGTTTTTCAGCGTTTGCGACACAGTAGGTACAATCTTGGTCCACTAAAAGTGTTACTTTGAAAAATTTAATATGTAATTTCAATATTGTATGGGGAAATACCGATCAGGTATGAAGACTTTTTGAAAACTGTTAAGGCAATCTTTTGATTTTCTATGTGCTAATTGTTCCCTTTTTGTTACAGGTGCTTGCAGGGGTGCTGAAGGGCAGCGTTTTAGGTGCAGCAGAGGAAGAATCCACACGATAGAAAATTTTTTATGAATTTATTTAGTGTCAAAACTTTAGAAAATCTCTAAGTTAGGGTCCAAAATGCACAAAACTGTGAAAAATAAGTGACCGGTGGGTCTCGCTAGTAGTTTTTCAGCGTTTGCGACACAGTAGGTACAATCTTGGTCCACTAAAAGTGTTACTTTGAAAAATTTAATATGTAATTTCAATATTGTATGGGGAAATACCGATCAGGTATGAAGACTTTTTGAAAACTGTTAAGGCAATCTTTTGATTTTCTATGTGCTAATTGTTCCCTTTTTGTTACAGGTGCTTGCAGGGGTGCTGAAGGGCAGCGTTTTAGGTGCAGCAGAGGAAGAATCCACACGATAGAAAATTTTTTATGAATTTATTTAGTGTCAAAACTTTAGAAAATCTCTAAGTTAGGGTCCAAAATGCACAAAACTGTGAAAAATAAGTGACCGGTGGGTCTCGCTAGTAGTTTTTCAGCGTTTGCGACACAGTAGGTACAATCTTGGTCCACTAAAAGTGTTACTTTGAAAAATTTAATATGTAATTTCAATATTGTATGGGGAAATACCGATCAGGTATGAAGACTTTTTGAAAACTGTTAAGGCAATCTTTTGATTTTCTATGTGCTAATTGTTCCCTTTTTGTTACAGGTGCTTGCAGGGGTGCTGAAGGGCAGCGTTTTAGGTGCAGCAGAGGAAGAATCCACACGATAGAAAATTTTTTATGAATTTATTTAGTGTCAAAACTTTAGAAAATCTCTAAGTTAGGGTCCAAAATGCACAAAACTGTGAAAAATAAGTGACCGGTGGGTCTCGCTAGTAGTTTTTCAGCGTTTGCGACACAGTAGGTACAATCTTGGTCCACTAAAAGTGTTACTTTGAAAAATTTAATATGTAATTTCAATATTGTATGGGGAAATACCGATCAGGTATGAAGACTTTTTGAAAACTGTTAAGGCAATCTTTTGATTTTCTATGTGCTAATTGTTCCCTTTTTGTTACAGGTGCTTGCAGGGGTGCTGAAGGGCAGCGTTTTAGGTGCAGCAGAGGAAGAATCCACACGATAGAAAATTTTTTATGAATTTATTTAGTGTCAAAACTTTAGAAAATCTCTAAGTTAGGGTCCAAAATGCACAAAACTGTGAAAAATAAGTGACCGGTGGGTCTCGCTAGTAGTTTTTCAGCGTTTGCGACACAGTAGGTACAATCTTGGTCCACTAAAAGTGTTACTTTGAAAAATTTAATATGTAATTTCAATATTGTATGGGGAAATACCGATCAGGTATGAAGACTTTTTGAAAACTGTTAAGGCAATCTTTTGATTTTCTATGTGCTAATTGTTCCCTTTTTGTTACAGGTGCTTGCAGGGGTGCTGAAGGGCAGCGTTTTAGGTGCAGCAGAGGAAGAATCCACACGATAGAAAATTTTTTATGAATTTATTTAGTGTCAAAACTTTAGAAAATCTCTAAGTTAGGGTCCAAAATGCACAAAACTGTGAAAAATAAGTGACCGGTGGGTCTCGCTAGTAGTTTTTCAGCGTTTGCGACACAGTAGGTACAATCTTGGTCCACTAAAAGTGTTACTTTGAAAAATTTAATATGTAATTTCAATATTGTATGGGGAAATACCGATCAGGTATGAAGACTTTTTGAAAACTGTTAAGGCAATCTTTTGATTTTCTATGTGCTAATTGTTCCCTTTTTGTTACAGGTGCTTGCAGGGGTGCTGAAGGGCAGCGTTTTAGGTGCAGCAGAGGAAGAATCCACACGATAGAAAATTTTTTATGAATTTATTTAGTGTCAAAACTTTAGAAAATCTCTAAGTTAGGGTCCAAAATGCACAAAACTGTGAAAAATAAGTGACCGGTGGGTCTCGCTAGTAGTTTTTCAGCGTTTGCGACACAGTAGGTACAATCTTGGTCCACTAAAAGTGTTACTTTGAAAAATTTAATATGTAATTTCAATATTGTATGGGGAAATACCGATCAGGTATGAAGACTTTTTGAAAACTGTTAAGGCAATCTTTTGATTTTCTATGTGCTAATTGTTCCCTTTTTGTTACAGGTGCTTGCAGGGGTGCTGAAGGGCAGCGTTTTAGGTGCAGCAGAGGAAGAATCCACACGATAGAAAATTTTTTATGAATTTATTTAGTGTCAAAACTTTAGAAAATCTCTAAGTTAGGGTCCAAAATGCACAAAACTGTGAAAAATAAGTGACCGGTGGGTCTCGCTAGTAGTTTTTCAGCGTTTGCGACACAGTAGGTACAATCTTGGTCCACTAAAAGTGTTACTTTGAAAAATTTAATATGTAATTTCAATATTGTATGGGGAAATACCGATCAGGTATGAAGACTTTTTGAAAACTGTTAAGGCAATCTTTTGATTTTCTATGTGCTAATTGTTCCCTTTTTGTTACAGGTGCTTGCAGGGGTGCTGAAGGGCAGCGTTTTAGGTGCAGCAGAGGAAGAATCCACACGATAGAAAATTTTTTATGAATTTATTTAGTGTCAAAACTTTAGAAAATCTCTAAGTTAGGGTCCAAAATGCACAAAACTGTGAAAAATAAGTGACCGGTGGGTCTCGCTAGTAGTTTTTCAGCGTTTGCGACACAGTAGGTACAATCTTGGTCCACTAAAAGTGTTACTTTGAAAAATTTAATATGTAATTTCAATATTGTATGGGGAAATACCGATCAGGTATGAAGACTTTTTGAAAACTGTTAAGGCAATCTTTTGATTTTCTATGTGCTAATTGTTCCCTTTTTGTTACAGGTGCTTGCAGGGGTGCTGAAGGGCAGCGTTTTAGGTGCAGCAGAGGAAGAATCCACACGATAGAAAATTTTTTATGAATTTATTTAGTGTCAAAACTTTAGAAAATCTCTAAGTTAGGGTCCAAAATGCACAAAACTGTGAAAAATAAGTGACCGGTGGGTCTCGCTAGTAGTTTTTCAGCGTTTGCGACACAGTAGGTACAATCTTGGTCCACTAAAAGTGTTACTTTGAAAAATTTAATATGTAATTTCAATATTGTATGGGGAAATACCGATCAGGTATGAAGACTTTTTGAAAACTGTTAAGGCAATCTTTTGATTTTCTATGTGCTAATTGTTCCCTTTTTGTTACAGGTGCTTGCAGGGGTGCTGAAGGGCAGCGTTTTAGGTGCAGCAGAGGAAGAATCCACACGATAGAAAATTTTTTATGAATTTATTTAGTGTCAAAACTTTAGAAAATCTCTAAGTTAGGGTCCAAAATGC